>JAWDJV010009740.1:0-19420 GCA_033119285.1 Teratosphaeriaceae sp. CCFEE 6253
CTTGGGCGTGGATCTCGTCTCTGGTCTTGTGCACAGTGTCCGGTGGTGGTCTTGGTATGGAAGAAGGGCTGAGCGCTTGAATATCCAGCGGCGAGGTGTTTGTGTCGCGAACGAAGTCTCTCAAGCCCAGAACCCAACCCCGCCGCACTGACCATGTGGGGTCGACGGCACGCCGCACGTGAGCACGTGAGATGCATGTGAATGGGTACACCTCATGTACGATCTCAAGCAGGGCCGTCTTGCCGATCTTGCCGGTCGCTTTATATGCAGCAGGGATGCACCCAAGATCCTGTGCAGCAAGCGAACCGTCACTTTCGATTCGTGGCACTGGCTACGAACGATATTGGTCGCTGGAAGACGAGAAGCAATTGCACATCGGGGTATCTTGGAAATCCTCGCCACCATCTCGCCCTGCAAAACCCCCCTCTCCAGCAATATATACTCAACGCAGACTCACTGCGACCTCCAGCGTGCTCACATATCGTATCCGGGTCTCCGGGATCGGCTCCGCGTCCCGTGGAGGTGCAGAAAATCGTGCTGCTTCCGTCGCCTCGTCCGCACCAATACTGGGCCGTTCCTGCGCAACCACATGCGATTCGCCAGTGGGACCCGGCAGGCTGCAGTCGACTTCCATAGCAGTGGCTCCCTCCACCGCTTCCTCAAGGGGGCCTGATTCAGGCACACCATCCGCAGTCCCATCACCACGATCTTCCTTCTCGGCCTCCTCATCAACTTCGATATCATCCACAGCTCCCACACTCCCCGTCCGCAGCCTCACAACATACTCCGCCCGCTGCTGAAACCACACCCCCATCTCCATGACCCGCGCGATGGCCTTTCCGCTCCCCTTGACCAGCACCTCCTCCATCACCCCGTCTGCCTCATCCTCTCCGCCGTGACCACTGGAAACGTCCCCACCCAGCCTCCGCTTCTTCCCCTTTTGCTTCTCCACCTCTCGCGCAATGTCCAGCACTTCGTCCTCCGTCCCTTCCGCGCCCCTCTTCCTCTTCCTACCTTGCGTGCCCTTCTGCTTCGCGAGCGTAGTGGCAGATTGCACGACCCGCTTGTCCGAGAGGCGCAGGAGCTTCTCGACGCGCTTGACGGCTGAGAGGAAGGGAGTGCGGGCCGAGATGTACACGACTTTTGGCTGGCTGGCGCTGGCGTAGGGGGATGCGATGGCGGGATGAAGCAGGGGGCGCTTGGTAACTTTGGCGCCTGCGCTGGATTGTTAGCTGATCTACCTGGCGGGATATGGTTCGTTCGCTATGCCGGCTTACTTTGCGGTAGCTTGGCCAGCTTCTTGTGATCGGGCTCAGGCTTGGGCTTGCGCCTTCGCTTGGGTAAGGCCGCTACGTGCGCCATAGCCATTCAAGGGCTTATGAGCTTGACCGTTGGTCGCGAAGGACTACATGATGACTGTGCGACATTGGCAATCAACAAGGGCCTCGCCTCGAATCACACAAATTGTGGGTCCAGAAACGTTCCTGCATCGCAGATCTGGAGAGCGGCCCGCCTGCCGCCATGCATACGGCTTGGAACGTCGAACATCAGACGTCTTGGAAACTGTCACCCAGCAATGCTCCTTCGACACATCCACCTCCCCGGTCTCACCAGCTATCAGCACGCTGCCAAGTTGCAGGATCGCCTCGTTGCCGCGTTCTTATCTCACAAGGCCAGCCCTTGCGCCACCACGGCTCCAGGCCCCACAGTGATAACAGCGCAGTTCCATCCCGTCTACACCTGCGGGCGACGTGAAGTCGGCGCCGTTTCGGACGCCCAGAAGCAGTATCTCACCTCGGCGACGACTCCATGGGGTGAAGCCTCCTTCCACGGAGCCCTCCGCGGCGGGCAAACCACCTTCCACGGACCAGGCCAGCTCGTCGCCTACCCGATCCTGGATCTAAAGCGCCATAGACTCACGCCACGATGCTGGGTTCATATGCTAGAAACCACCGTCATCGCCACTTGCGTAAACTATGGCGTTAAGGCTTTGCGCACGGAGAACCCGGGTGTATGGGTCAGCGAGCACGACAAGATCTGCGCGCTGGGCGTGCACTTGCGGCGTAATGTCACGAGTCATGGGGTGGGACTGAATGTTAGCACGGAGTTGGGGTGGTATGGGCGGATTGTTGCGTGTGGGCTGGAGGGCAAGGGTACGACCAGTCTTACGAGGGAGGGGGTGGACCCGGTGCCTGACGTGGAGGCTGTGGGCGATGTGTTCGTGAAGCAGCTTGCGACAGAGTTGGACGGCGTGGAGGGTGTCGCGCGCGTAAGTGCTGGTGCTGGGTGAGGTGTATGAGGCTTGGCGCGACGCTGTCGAGCCTTCCGTGAGCAGTGTATTGTGCTTACCAGCTCCGTGACTGCTATGACGCTCGAGCTGCCCACCGTCGTCATCTCCTTCTCATCAGCGATCAACTTCGACTGCACACATTGCTAAACGCGAGCATCGCAATACTCTCGCAACGCTGAGACATCGACAAAGCTTTGCCTCATCAAATCCATTCAGCCATCATCTCAACAACGCCACATCACCCGAGGCCACCGCATAGCTCTCCAGAAGTACATCAGATAAACATGAAGATTACGGCGATGCCCATCCTCAGCCACCTCAAGCGCAAGCGCCAGACGGACAAGGGCAAGGCCCCAGTCAACGCCGTCTCCGTCCCGCAAGAAGCACGCGAGCAGACGCAGATGCCGTCGGCGGAGGCACGGATCAGCGCGGTGCGTGGGATGGACCTTCTCCGCGCTCCGCAGACAGGCGAGCCGGGACCGTCTAGCTGGCACGGACGGCCACTTAGTCTGGAGATGGTCCGCACGGTGCCGTGTGTGACGTTTGAGGTGACTGTTCGGTGTGAGGCTCTCCGCATCGCAGAGCTACCTGTCGCTGCGGTGGACACGCCGGGCATGCCGGCTGCACTGTCAAATGACGTGGAGAAAGAGCGGAGCAAGTCTCATGACTGCCTCGCCCTCGAGGCTGTGGAGTCACCAGATGAGACGCGGCGTCGGCGACAACGGCATCCGATACGGAGGAGACGTCGCCAATCGACGGCCTACTATCACGATCCCGCTCATTCGTCCAGCAAATACGAGAGCGCTTCAACCACGCACCAGCATCTCGGTGGGCGAGCTCATTGGGCAAAGACTCGCGGCCGGACTCGAAGCTCCCGAGCCCTACTTCCGGCCGGCGTACATCGAGTGTCCTCTTCTCCGCCTCGCGAATCGGCTACACGAGGGCGAGCTCGTCCGAGAGCGTGCTGGAACGCTCCCCCATCGCGCGAGCGGCGAGTTGCGAGAAGTACGTCAAGCGGACGACAAGGCCGGGCGTTCTTGATGGGTGGGGCGATAGACGAGCAGATGGTCATGGGCGGAGGTGGAGCTTTGGCCGGACGTGTGACGTAGTGTGTGCCAAACGGGGGCTGTCTGCGCTTCTCGATGAGACAATGTCGTTTGGAGAATTTGCCAGTCATCGTCTAAGCACCGTTTCGATTCTTCTACTTCTGCCAGATAGTATGATAGACGGCTCTGGCAGGGATGGAGTGGCCATTTCAGTATGGGTCATCATCCAGAGTCGTCTCGTCGCTATCTGCTCGGCTCGAGCATCTGCGCTTAGCAGCGGTCTGCTATAGTGCACCTCTTGCGGATGTTGTATGCCAATTGTCGGGCTGCACCTGAAGTCGTTAGACTTCGGCCTTCGCAGCTGTATCGCCGCAATGATCGCCGCGAGGACCACCTCTGAGTCCGTGTTGGTTTTGATCCAGTACGACTTCGACTTCTCCGACAATTCTACGAAGCACCCCCGGAAAAATTTCTTATCTGTGGAAGGCCTTCAGCTTGAAATGACGGAATAGCGAGAAGATATCCCAGTAGTTGTTCGTGATTTGGCGATCCGGTGATGGCTACGTAGCCCTTAACCTTGACAGGGCGTAAAGCATGTCCTTGGATCACGTCCTTGCTTCTCATGATGGGAGCCTCATCGATGATCAGCTCTTGGAACTCGACGGAAAGTAGAGGCGCTGGGACTCGGCGAGTGGGAAGCTCGGCCGTAGCAGACGAGCGAGCTCACCTGGTCGGTACATGTAACTTCGAAGCCCGTTCCCAGAGTGGCCCGCTCAATGATCATCTTGAAGCCAGCGTGTACGTTAAAAAAGTCGCGCTGGACCTTCTTCAATGCCATATACTGATTCTTGACGATGTCGTATGTGAATAGGATGACGTCGAAGGTCTCGAGCGTGATCTTGCTGGACTGACGCTCTACGCCGCTGTGCTGTTTGCACAGCTTCATACTTGGACATTGTTCGAACTCCCGCTCCCACGTGGTCTGTGTCAGCAGAGGCAGAGTCACAACGATGAGGAAGCGCCGGAGATCGTCTAGCTCTCGAGATCGACCCGGACCCTAGCGACTGTCACAGTGGACTTGCCGAGACGTATGCCATCGGGAATGAGGAAGCCGCCATGCTTGGCCAGTAGGTAGAGCCACTACCCAAGGGCTTCTCGTTGATGGACCTTCAATGCGAATCCACCGTCTTCCGTCTTCGGAATCAGAGCTGGGTGAGCTCGCGATGAGTACCTGTCTTTGGGGATCCCAGCGTTAGCCATGCCTTCCTCCATGCGTTCATGAGCCGCGGGCCGATCTCCTTCGTTCTCCGAGGGATTGTCGGGTTCGGGGCTCTTGATAGCTGATCATCTGTTGCAGCTAGGAAGGCGACCCGGGAATGCGGAGAAGCCTGGGCTCAACGAGCATCTCGTTGCCGCGGAAGAGGACGCATCGTGAACAGGCGAGTGAAGTCGCCTTGAATGAGCTGGCCTGGGACTCGTCAGAGGGGTGTGCTTGATGTGTAGCATTGCGATCACCGGAAGGCCCCTGCTTTGCTTTGCCTGCACCTAGAACCAACGCCTCCGGTCCAACTTGCTCTTCCGTCTGTCTCGCGCCAGCTCCTCGTGCGGACCCTTGAAGCCCAGACACACGCTGCTGCCCAGCGCACCTGTCCCGATGTCCAGATCCAGATCGAAGATGCCTCCCTCCTCACCCACGCAGAAGGACGCTCGGACGTTCACGCCTCCCTTCCTCGCCTTGGCCTGCTCGCTGAGAAAGGGGCCCAGGAAGCTCGTGACCCGCCCAGCCAACGCGTCTGGAGCATACTTGGTCCTGATTTCTTTCTCCCATCCTTCTGGCTCGTCGTCAGTGATCCGTACCAGAGCAGTCGATGCAGGCGAGCGTGTGTTCAGCCAGTATGCGACAATTTCAGAGTCGTGAGTGTCGTTTTCGAAGGAGGTGGTAAGCCACAGGCTCATGACAAGGGACTTGAGATTGTGGAAGTGCTTGAGGGCGCTCAAGATTGGTGTTGTGATCGGCGTGGGGCCGTGCAAGACCGGTGCGCCCTTGTAGCCACAGAACTTGAGCTCCGTGATCGTGGAGGCGTGGTAAGCCGCTATCGTGTGGAGCATTGGCGGACCGGGTGGCCAACCATAGCTTGCGTCGAAGCGGAAGTTCGTTGGCAGGCTGTCTGGATTTATAGGACCGTATCTCCAGATGGAGTCCTTGTCCTCGCCCTCTAGGGCTTCGATATCGATGCTGTCCAATGGCTCGGGCTACAGACGAAGTATGTCAACGAGGTGGTCTGTAGTGAAGAGCGTGAGTCCGAAGACCTACAATGTCACGACCTTCCGCGCCCCATGTATTCCCCAAAGGAGTGCAGACGCCGATCATGACCACCTTCTCCAGAGGGCAGGCGTGCAATGCGCGGATGATCTCTCGCCGCTCATCACGAGGGATCCCACCTTCAATCTTGATGCTCTTCAGCTTCGTCATCTGGGAAGCGAACAGCTCGATGAATCTGCGTCGTCGCTCGCGGTCTGCCAGATTCGGACAGGTCCAGTCCTCGCTTTGAGGCTCGCCGTTGCCAGCGTACCTCGTATCCACTCGGAGATCGACCAGTGTCCGGCCGAGGTTGGCAATGACAATCGTCACACGCGACGCGATCTCCGGACTCGTAGGCATGCCACGCTCCGAGAAGAAGTGCTGCATGGGCCAGGCGAGGCATTCCAGGCTCGGATGCGCCTCCAGGAACTCCAAGCACGCCGTACCCAGTCGCTCGACTTGAGTGGCATCGAGATCAAGGGCAACTGGATCGCTGGAGCCGTCATTTCGTATCTCGGGGCCAACGTGATCCAAGAGGTACAAGCCGGCCGGGAGACGTGTGCCCTCGATGACTGCGTTGCGGAATTGGAATGCGCGAAGGTGTGGCAACCTGAGGCTGGAGAGGCCCAGGAAGATGTCCAGCCATCGCTGATGCTCCCGTCCATCTTGATGCACGCCCTGGGTTGGGCTTGTCAGTACCCAGTCCAAGGTCAAGGATCGCAGACTTGAGCTCGCGCTGCTGCACAGATCAAAGGCAACGTCAGGGGATGGCAGCTTTTCTCGCTGTGCGCGCTTCCATGCAGCTGGGGCGTCAATATGCTCGAAATTCAAAGGATCCAAGCACTCGCCGCGATACGCAATCTCCGAGCGCATCACGTTCGGCGGCAATTGAGCCTCGCGGAGCAGAGCGACATCGTCAAGACTAACGATATCCTGCTCGCGTAGACCGTCCCAGATGCGACGGTCGTACAAAGTGGCCTCTCTAAACAGCTGGGAGAGTGGCGGCACCACCTCCAGCGCGGCTCTCTCGTCGGCTTCCAAAGCAGGATCCTCGAGCCTCGTCCGATGCTGTCGATGGACCGACTGCTCGGCACCTAGCAGGTTCATCGTCGTTGAGTAGCGACCTCCGACACCATCGTGCAAGACCTCTGAACGTGGGAGCAGGGTTCCGCGGGAGTATACCAGCCCATAGCCCGGATAATCGCCAGTGCGCCACGGCCGCCCCGGACGCATTGGCAACCGGCGGAATCGCACGCTCTCAAGGCCATCGAAGTCGAGCTCCAGCGGTAACCCGTGGGGATGCTCGTCGAGAGAGATGTTGCAGCCCGCGGTGAATCGGCAGTTCTCCAGCCATAAACGCCGCACCGGATTGCTCTTCAACCGGCGTTTGTCGAAGAAGCAGCGCAACAGAGCATCGTTGAGGTTCGGATGGCCGAAGATGATGCGGAGGGTGTGCACCCTTGTCATGTTACGCACGGCATGCTTGACCAGACAGATCGTGCGTAGATCAGTTGAGAGGGTGTGCGAGCTGAAGGGCATCTTCGGCAGCTCCATGAAGATCGCGGGCGGCGGCAGGTGACAGCGATGCGTCACGACTTGCACACACGCTGCGAGATCGGGCTTCCTGTACACGCATTAGCTACCGGCCTCAGGGGAAACGGTCTGGTCTGGGTGGGAGTGATGGTGGTGACAAGCAGGAGGGCTCTCATATGATTGAAGTAGGTCATACCGCGCGAGAAGCAGGAGGATCTTGATCAGCGGCGTGTCGTCGTGCTCGTCGACGCTGTCGTCGTAGTGCGTCCGGCAGTCCACGAGCTCCACCTCCCTCCATCGCAGCGGGGTGGCGACACGGTAGCCCCAGCGAGACGTCAGCTGCAGGCACTCCTGGTCCGGCCGTTCCAGACGTTCGAGGATGTCCAGAAGAAGCTCCTCGGGAAGGCGATGCAGCAACTGGAATGTCGCCGCGCTCGCATCGCCGACACGCAGCATGGCCCCAGTCTGCTCGCCGTGGTCCTGCAATCGTCTTGGAGAGCTGCGACGGATCGTCATGGTCGGGTGTGCAGCATAAAGATATGGCACCTTGATGCATGATGAAGCCGGTCGATTGTAGATATATGTAAACGCATGTACCTGTGCTGCAGGTGCCAGGATCTCGGGAGTGTAGGGAGCTCCTGATTGGTCCGGCTAGAAAACATTCACTGGATCGACACAGTGGCCACCACACAATAGAGTAAGAGTAAAAGTGAGCGAGCGCCATTACCACAACAGCGTCTATGCATACCGCCGTATTTTGTACAATACCCTCTAGCCGGCTACACCGGGCCTGCTATCACTGCCGGAACGATATCAAAGGCAGGGTATATATATAGCGAACAACCCAAGGGATCCCCCTCTCCGTATCCGCAGCCTTGCCCACACAGCCACGCCATTCGTAGGCTTCCACAGCGTCGCCGGATGGCGACTGACGCCGTGAGTGGACCGCCGCTCCGACCTGATCCACGCCTCCCAGGAAAATACAAGCGCGACCAACAACAGCTGTTCTTCAAGCGCCGTCCCTCCAAGTCGCGAAAGAGCATTATCACGTTCAAGTCGTCCCGCCCGGCGTCGTCATCGCCTGGCCCTGCGCGGCAGGCTCGTGCAAGACGCTGTGCCGCTCCTCGTCCTCCTCATCGCCCCGGACCGTCCCATCCGACGTCGTGGGCCGGCTCTCCCCTGCATCTTCATCCTCGATGTCCAACCCGCGTCTCCAATTCGCCAGACTACCATAGTCTCCGCTCATAGCCGAGGTCGTGGTCGTGCTCGGCGCGGCGCCAGCATTGCGCTGGTCAAAGTCGAACTTGTCACTCAGCCGGTAGTTCTTGTTCGTCGTCTCCCAGTGGCTTCTCAGCGCGTCCAGCTCGCCTGCCAGAGCATCGAGCGCGAGCGAGTTGCGCCCGTCATCGTGGCCGGTGTGTCCTTCGACCATGGAGGGTGCGTCCTGGCTGTACGTGCTCTCGGCCGCATCGGAGACGTTCCTCCTGTGGCCCAGTCTGCCCTCCACGTGGTTGCCCACGGTCGACTGGCTGATGCCGCTCGCTCCGCTGGTATTCCGCTGATGATGGAAGCCCCCTGTGGCGTTACCAATGCCGTTCGCCATCGACGCACCACTACCGCCAGCCATCTGACTAGCGCGCCGGGACTGCCGACGGTAACTGTCAACGCTGTGCTCCACCTGATCGAGAAGCAATTGCACCTTGTTCTCCGCGTCCCTGGCCCGCTCCTCCAGCATCGCATTCTCGTTCTGCATCCGCGAAATGTCGCCCCGTGACTGGGCGTGCGTGGCCTGCAGGGTGGTGAAGTCCGCCTGGCTGGTCGCATGCGCGGTCCTCGCACTCGTGAGCTCGGCCCGCGACTGCTCCATATGCTGCTGCATCCCGTTGATCCGAGTCTCCATCACAGAGACGTGGTTCTTGAGCTCCATCTGCGCCTCCTCAACCTCCTTCCGCAGCCTCGCCCTCTCCGCCTCCCACTCTTTCGTCACATCAGCCGACGGCGACCGAGCGCCCTCCTCCTCCTTCGCCTTCTCCAACCGCTTCTTCAACTCCCCGTTCTCGTTCTTGACACGCTGCAGCTCCTGCTTCATCTTACTCAGCATCTTCTCCGTGCCCCGCAAGTATTTCACCGCGGCCTGATGATCATTGTCCAGCGCAGTCAACTTCTCCTCATACTCTCGCTTCATCTTGTCGTCCCGCTCACTGACATCCTCGAACTGCGCCTTCATCTCGTCATGCGACTTCAGGCTCGCCTCAAGCTGCTGCTCGAGGTCCTTGACTCGGTGCAGATCCGGCGTCGAGAAGCGATTGCTCATGCTGTTCGGCGAGTCCAGAGCGCGCGACCTCCGGACCTCCGCAGCGTTGATGCCGCGGTCATGCAAGATGTCCTTGAGGCTCGAGTGCTGCACGGCCAGCGCATTCGTCTCCAGCATCTGACCCTGCAGCCTCTGCTCCAGATCCGTCTTCTCGCTCTCAATCCCCTGCTTCGCACGCATGGCAGCCTGCAACTGCTTCCGGATAGACAGCCCCTCCCGGCTTGCTTGCTCCTGGTACGCCTCCAGGCCCGCGATCCGCTCCTCCGCGGACCGCAGCTTCTGCGACGCCGCATCGGCCGCAGCTTGGTTCTGCCGCACCATCGCGTTCGCGCCCTCGACACGCTGCTGCAGTATCGACACCCGCTCGTCGGCGGCGGGGGTTCCATCCATACTGCGATCGGTCACCTTGCCCAAGCCTGCCATCACAGCCTCCCGATGCGTCTTAGCCTCATGAGCATGCCGCTCAGCCATCTCCTCAGCGTCCTGCAAGCGCCGGCTGGTACTCTCCAGCTCGGCTGTCCGGGTCCCATGCTTGCTCTGCAGCTGCCTCAGATTCGCTTCGAGGTTCGTCCTCCCATCGCGCTCTTGCTCCAGCTTCCGCTCCAGCATCTCGGCCTTCTGTACCGACGCGGCGACAGCTTCGCGCAGGCTCGAGAAGATTCCGGTGTGACTTTCGTGCTCAGACCTTAGACTCTCCAGCTGGCCGCTCAGCTCATTCCTGTCCACGGCAAGCATCCTATGCTGCCCCATGATATCAGCATGATTGGCCTCCAGCTCCCTCGCCGAAGTCTGCGTCTCATGCAACTCGGACCGCAGCCCTTCCAGCTCGCTCGTGTGGCTCTGTCGCAGTGCCTCCAGCTCCGTGACCCTCTTCTGCGCAGCCTCGCCCGTCTCCTCGGCCACTCGTCGAGCCTGCTTCTCCGCCACAATCTCCCTCTGCAAGCCCTCAATGCGCCGTGACAGCTCTGCCTGCGCAGCCAAGCTCGAAGCCAGTCTGCGCTGCAACTCCCGCTCCTGATCCGGCGTCCCTCTCGAACCGCCCGTGTCGTGTCCCGCCAGCCGCGCACGCGCGAACACTGCTTCGTTGACCGCGGTATCACGCTGCCGTTCCACTTCCGCGATCCGCTGCCCAGCTTGTCTCGCCTGCTCCTCAATTGTGCCCTGCACTTTGCCCAGCTCTGCGCGCATCTTCAACAAAGCCTCGATGAGCGGCTTATCCTCTTCCTGAACAAAGCCGGCGCTCGTCCTCTCATCCAACGCCGGAGAATCTGCCGACGACCGACCAGTATACCCACTCTTCCGCGCGAGCGCCAATTCGGACGCAAACCAAGCGTTCTTCTGCTTGATCGTGTCCAGCTCTTTGGACAAGTGATCGTACTGCTGACTCATCGCCGGGCTACTCCCAATTCCCGAGTCTTGCGGAGTCTCTCTCTCTTCTTGCGGCGACTCCCGCGTCACCTTGGGCATCTGCTCCGGCACAGGGTCAACAGACATGACGGACTGCCGTGGCGTGTCCGAGTCGATCACGCGGTCCATGTTGTCCGCACGGCTCGGCACCCGCTGACTCCGAGAAGCAGTCCGGCTGAGGCTATCGCCCGTTGGATCCTGCGACGGCTGGTAAGTCTCGGGTTTCTGGCGCTTGGGCTGCAGCATCGGGTCTTCCTCGGCGTCAAAGTAGGGTGTCTCGGGTGCGAAGCCTGGCGAAAGCGGTTGCCTCGACTCGGGCGGGAAGCCTGGCGAAAGCGGCACCCGGGAATCAGGACCCGGGGAGAGGGGCTGCCGTGTCTCTGCCAGCGAGCGAGTCGCGGGCGAGTCGCGACCAGCTTGCGGCGACATGAGCGAGTTGTTGCTCTCAAATCTCTGCGCCCTCTCTGCGTCTAGAGTCGGGCTCAACGCTCGCTCAGGCGGTCGGGTAGGCTGTCGCGCACTCGCTACGCCGTTCGTCTTCGGTGCTTGCTGTCCAGGTGCTTGCGGAGGCGGACCAGTGGGTGCCGGACTGGGCGCCTGGATGGCTCCTCCATTACTCGCCATGCGCGGTAGTCGCGAGCCAGCACCTTCCTTGGACTTGTACGAGTCGCCGGACCCCATTTGCGGACGGTCTGCCAGCTCTGCAGGTGAGGTCTGGGTTGGAGGCTGCACACTCGGACTCCGGACTGCGCCGATAGGGAAGATGTTTTTGTTGTCGCTGCCGCTCGGCCTCCTCGCCCCTGGTATCCGATCATTGACGGGCGTCTGGTTCGCTGAATCAGGCGGGTACCTAATCTTCGCCGTGTCCAGATAATACGCCATGGCCAGCTCAACGGAGTCTCTCGGCGCACTGCTTGGCTCTCCAGCAAGCACGACGATCTGCTTGCCGACAGTGGTCATGCTGTGGCCTGATCGTGGGCTTGGAGATGGACCCATGTTCTGGAAGGTGTACCATCTTTTGCTGGTGATCCGGAACGCTGCGAGGTCGCCAAGGTCATTGCCTTCCTCTGTCCGGCCGCCAAAGATGTACATCACGTCGCCGACGAGTGCTGCCGCATGCCCTTCCCGCGGAGACGGAATGTAGCCGATGCAATCCAGCTGCGTCCAAGAGTTGGTGTGTGGCGAGTACGACCAAACGTCGTTGTACCAGATCACGCCATCGGTGCCGCCAAAGAGGAAAAGCCGGTCGTTGTAGCTGATGATTGTGTGATTAGTGCGTGCAGGCGGAATCTGGCCGTGCGGTGGTCCGCCGTCTATGGTGTTTTGGATCAGGATCTCCCAGCGGTTCGCCGTTTGCTGCAGCGCATTCAGGTCGAAGGCAACCAAGTCGTTGAAGAAGTAGCCCTCCACCTGTCCACCGAAGATGTAGATCTTGCTGCCGAGAATATTCAGCGTGTGCCCGTAGCGCCCTGGCGGTCTAGGTCCTGCAGGTAGTGCTCTCGACCACTGCTTCGTTGCTGCAAACTGTCAGAACTAGGCCATATCTCGCACACAACGATGCACACTCACAGGTGTTCAGCAGATACAGAGTGTCATCCAATTGATCCCCTTCGTCCATCTTCGTGTCACCTCCAAACACGATGAACGCATTGCCAACCAGTAGACTCGCGTGCCCCACCCTCGGTCCCGGCCCTTCGCTCGTCGTCGCGACTGGGTAGCACGTCATCTGCCCATTGTGGGTGCCCGAGCCCGTGGGGATGCCGGCTTCCACCATCCATAGGTCGCCTTTCACGGTACTACCGTTGATCAAGCCGCCCATGAGATAGATGCTACCGTCTTTGCTCGAGGTCGCATTGACCGCTGCGCCGTATCGCGGAAACGGATTGGTGTGTGATACGGTGAACTGTAGGCGGCGCTGCGACCACGGGTACGGCGAGGCGTCTGCAGGCGGTGCACGGGGCGTTTGCACGGGGAAGCGCTATCGCAGTCTGGTCAGCGCTGGCATTCTCGACAAATTTTTGGAGCACGTGTCATGGCATACCGGTTCCCGACTTGTATCCCTAAAACTCAAGCTCTTCTGCTCGGGGCTCGGCGGGCCGCTGCCTCGCGCGCTCACGCCGTTGAGCTGCGTGCGCGTGTACTGCTGCCGCGCGATCTCCTCCTGCGGCGGGGCGCTGTTGCTCCGCCCGTTCTCACCGCCATTCATGTTGCCCGCCAGGCTGCTCATGCTGTTGTTCACGCTGCCCTGCTGCTGCGGCTGCGGCGAGCCGACTCGCGACGAGCCGTTCTGCACCACGCCGTTGAGCGTCGGGATCTGGCTGCCCGGGCCGTCGCTGCTGCGGATCTCGCGACTGACGTTCGGGAGCGCGTTGCCGGGTGCGCCGCCGCCGCCGCCGCCCTTCGCCTTGCTCTTGAACAGGAACGACATGTCGGTCGGGCCGTGGCGGGATCGTGGGTCACTGCCAATGCGGTCGCGCGCGCGGCTCGCGGGTCCTGCGTGGGGCGCCGCGGGTCAGCGAGCGTGTGTCGTGTATCCTTCGCATCCAGCAATGCGCGTGCCGTTCGCCTGCGGTGATGATGTCTGTCGTATGTGCGGCAATGAGCAGCAACGAGTGTGGTGTGGCACCGTGTGGGTGTGGAGCGGGAGGTGGTAGAGGCTGGCGATGGATTGTCGGAGCCGGAGCCGGGAAAGTCTGTCAGGGGTATCTATTGCCTCTCCCGTCCCAGACGATTGCGCTGTTTCCAGACGCGAAACACGTCGTCCCAAACGTGCGAGGCGTGATCACGACTGCTGCCGGTGCGGGTCCCTCTCACGCTGGGCGACGAAGTTTGCGGGCGTGATCATGATGAGTGGTGACCCCTTGATCAGAATTCCGATTGACTTCGAGCCTCCTCTCGCTTCATTGGGTACCGCACCTGTGCGCCACAGATCGCGGCCCGTCCGGACGCACGCTTGAGGAGGAACATGCACGCCGCGCCGCCCTTCAGCACCTCACATCGCTTTCGTTCCTGAAAGCACGGCGCTATTCTTGTTACTCGCTGGCTCAGGCTGAGGGACCGCACACGCACAATGCAAGGAGAGACAGCTACAGGCGCCCATTGCCACTGCATCATGGCAAGTTGGCAACTACTCAGAGCATCATGGCGAAAGCTGTGCGTGAATGTGAAACCGGCAGCAACCGGCCATCTGCTAGAATGACGCTAGAAGCACTCTACCCACAAACTCTGGACCTCCTGTAGTCGTGACTGGTGCGGAGCGCTTGCGACGTCTTGAACTCTGCCTGGATTCGGCATTACTTTTCCATCGCCAGCGCACTGGACGGATCCAATGGGAGGTCGCTGCGTGCTAGAATCGCAAATCTCCAGCTCTACGGTGGCCATGATTGGGTGCTGACTTCCTCCTTTCCCTGAATTGTCGCGAGACAATATTGGGTGGACGGTGAGATGGAAGATGTGCTGCGAAAGATCATGCTGGACAGCGGCAAGGGTGAGGATTGGGAGGGGGTGTCCGCCCTCCTCTCAGCATTGGAGAAGAGCTAATGTTCACGTGGCACCATAGTGGCATAGCCTCCGAGGAAGGATGCGGTGCCCTACAAGATCACCGTAGCATCGTGGGATGATGTGGCAGCTGATATCAATCGTGTCGGGCTTCCACTCGGGGACTGGATTCATGTAGGTAGAAAACGCGGTCCTGCTCGCGCGGTCCGGCCTTGCTACAACACGCAAACAGACATTGAGCTGGCAGGCAGGTCTGCGATCTATCAATTCCAGGACACAGATCGTTATGTGGTAGAGAAACGCGGACTGCTCAAGCATGGTGATGAATATACTGCACTATCCACCAGCTTCGCACTGCCATTGTTGCCACTGAGCACAACTGCGAATAAAAGTAGAATGGAGGAAACGTTTGAGGAAACAACGTGCGTCTTGCATACATGTAGGTGCTCTATGCTTATGTGGCAGCGACACTCGGAGGGCAGCATGGTATAGACGTATGTATGTGCATCTGTATATGTGTACAAATACAAGTACCTAGATATGCATTGGATCTGTGCCATCTCCAAACAAGGTTCAGTCCGGCGCGGCTCTCCCCGAAGATCGCCTGACCTCACATCATCGCATGTGCTCGCAGGTCTGGCACGACGACACTACCAGCGGGCCTTCACCAATGCACCCCCTCGGATGGCCGGCCAGACATCATGGCGCGCACCGCAATCGAGGGCAATCTGCCAGAGGCCGTTAACGGCCATCGGAGCAGACATCCACAGCCCACCTACGCTCTCCCCACCACAAGCAACGAGCCGCCAGATGTGAAGTCGGCGGCGAGCCCGCCAACCTCACACTCACCATCGCAGCGCCGGCGGTCCGATGGCGACAGAAGCGTGCCCGGCAGCGACTCCGACGATGACAACGCTCTGGAGATGCATCGGGCGCGTGCACGTTCGCCAGCGCCAGTCACGCGATCGCGCAGCGTGACACTGCGGAATGGATATCACAAGAAAGGCGGAGAGGAGAATGGCGATGGCAAGACCATCATCCGCCATGGCTGGGAGTCCCAATTGGCGGACCATGAGCAGGCGACGCTGCTCAGTCAGAGCTTCTTCATGTACTACGAGGACAAGCGGCACGAGACCGCCGGCAATCCACCGCGCGAGTACGACTCGAAGCAGATCCTGTCCGAGTGGCGCATGAAGGACCGCCTGAAGACTGTCTCTGCCATCCTCGCGGTGTGCTTGAACGTGGGCGTCGATCCGCCGGATGTCATCAAGACCAACCCCTCGGCGCGACTGGAGTGCTGGGTCGAACCCATACCGCCTGATACGTCCTCGAGCACGCAGAGCACGGCCCACAACGCGCAGATCGGCAGGAACCTGCAAAGCCAGTACGAAAACTTGTCACTGCGGACTCGGTACAGAGTCATCTTGGATCCCACCATCGAGGAGCTGCGGCGCTATACCACCAGTCTGAGGCGGACGGCACATGCCGAGCGAATCCTGTTTCACTACAACGGACATGGTGTGCCGAAGCCTACCGCTAGTGGCGAGGTATGGTGCTTTAATCGGAGCTATACACAGTACATTCCGATCAGTCTCTACGACATCCAGGAATGGGTAGGCGCGCCGGGTCTGTGGGTCTGGGATTGCAGCGCCTCGGGCGGTATCATCAAGGGCTTCCTGGACGGTGTCGACAAGCACACCAAGAACCAGGAGGACGCACTGCGCCGGGATCCCAATAAGCTGCAGCAGCAGCCGAGTATCAAGTGGGACGACTGCATCCACCTCGCTGCTTGCCGAGATAATGAGACCCTCCCAACCAATCCTGATCTACCCGCCGACATCTTCACAAGCTGCTTGACCACGCCCATTGTCATGGCGGTCCGCTTCTTCATTCTACAGAATCCGATCCCGACTGATCCCGCCATCACTCTGGAGACCGCTCGTGCCATACCCGGCAAAGTCAGTGAGCGCCGCACACCTCTAGGAGAGCTCAATTGGATCTTTACCGCCATCACCGATACGATCGCGTGGAACAGCTTACCTCCACCCTTGTTCAAGAAGCTCTTCCGGCAGGACTTGATGGTAGCGGCCCTCTTCCGCAACTTCCTACTCGCGCAGAGAGTGATGAGGATGTACCACTGCCACCCACAGTCTTGGCCCCAGATCCCGGACACCCACGGCCATCCGCTATGGCGCAGCTGGGACTTGGCCGTCGAGATGATTCTCCGCCAGGTGCCACGGCTGATCGAGCAACAGAAGGCCCAGGAAGCCGTTGCAGCAGAGACGGCACCCCACGCCAACGGCCAAATCACCAACGGCGATCCAGCGCAACAGGCTCCGGCGCCACCTGCACCTCCGCCGACCCCCGAACTCGAGTACCAGCACTCCGACTTCTTCGCCGACCAACTGAGCGCCTTCGAAGTCTACCTCTCCTCCGCGCCCGCCAATCCTTCCGCACCTGGCTACGCCAGGCCACCTGAGCAACTGCCAATCGTGCTCCAAGTCTTACTCTCGCAAGTCCATCGCCTCCGTGCCCTCATCCTGCTCTCCAAATTCCTCGACCTTGGGCCCTGGGCCGTGAACCTCGCCCTAAGCATCGGCATCTTTCCATACGTTCTCAAGCTGCTCCAGTCGCAGGCGCTGGAGCTCAAGCCGCCCATGGTCTTCATCTGGGCCCGCATCCTCGCCGTCGACCAATCCTGCCAAGCCGACCTCCTCCGAGACAACGGCTACACATACTTTACCTCTATCCTCAACTCTGCGACCGGCATCCCGCTCGGCAACGTCGCCGAGCACCGCGCCATGTGCGCCTTCGTCATCGCCATGTTCTGCAAGGACTTCCGTCCGGGCAAGCAGGCCGTCATGGAGAGCAACCCGGAGATTGTGGAGGGGTGTCTGCAGCATCTGCTCGACATGGAGAACCCACTGCTCCGGCAGTGGAGCTGCCTGTGCTTGAGCCATGTATGGCGCGACTATGAGCCTGCGAAGAAAGTCGCCTTCACCATCCAAGCGCATGCCCGGATCCGAGATCGATCGCATGATCCGGTGCCGGAGGTCCGGGCCGCGTGCCTGGATGCGCTAACCAGCTTTGTAGGGACTGGGATGGGTGATCCCGTTGAAGGTGTCGTGATGCTCGAAGAGGAGACTCTGGCAAGCGTCATGATCGCGATGGGCATGGATGGGTCAATCATGGTACGTAAGGAGCTGACCGTTTTCTATTCCACTTTCACTCGCAAGTATATGGGAAGGTTCTTGGTGGCGGCGTGGGAGCAATTGCTCGAGGAGAGGGATAAGCGATCCGGGCGGGAGGAACAGGAGAATCGCGGGGAGGGAGGTGAGAACGGCGTGAATGGGCATGTGACGTACCCGGAGCGCGGTCAGCAGCGTCCGGGCTTGTTCACGAATCTGGAAGCGCCAGCGGCGTCGGACAACTTGAACGGTGAGCCCTCGAGGATGCTGTCGAAGAAGACGATCTACCGAGCCATATGGCGACAGATCCTGTCCATGTCGGCCGATCCGCATCCGGAAGTGGCGAGGAACGGGAGCGTCATTGCTGACTACGTGATCAATGCTCTACTTGAGTCGCAACTCGGCGAGTACGCGGACAAGGTCCTCGACGAGATCGTTGTCCTGGGCCTGAAGCGTGACTCGGTCACATTGAATGGTGTGGACGGGATTACCAGGCAACGATCACGAGATATCAGACCGCAGACGCCACCAAGTCCGACGGCCAGCATGGTCAGCCGAGGTGATAGTTACTTCGGGATGAACCGCACGGCAAGCATCACGGCGGGCATACGACACTTTTTTGGTGGCGGGACACGCATGCCTGAGCCTCCGCCAAGCCCGACCAACTCGCACCGGCCGCCTAACTCTGGGGGAGTGCCGTACAGGGCTCGCCCACTGACTCCTCATGACGCTGCGATGCTGCCGCCCGACGCTCTGGATCAGATCAACGGCCCAGCGCACCAGCCTAAAGCCAAGGTTCCTCGGTCACCATTCTATACCGAGCGCGATCTATCACAGCCAGCTACAATCCCACTAGGCTCGACCTTCTTCACTTGGTCCTCCTCCTACTTCCGTGAGCCACAGATGCGCGCCTCTGAAGCAGACGAGCCGGGCTCCTTGGATTACAACGAACGTCTCTGGCGCCGCAATCGCAACGACAAGATCATCGCGTCCACCCAACCCCTTAAGGAGGCTGCGGGCTCGCAACGCTGGGACGTGGATTGCGGCTGGTTTGGTATTGGAGCGGCGCCCGTAAAGATGGTGTTCCATCAGTTCGAGCCGCATCTCGTGACGAGCGACGATCGGGACTCGATTGCGGTCTGGGACTGGGAGAAGCAGGAGCAGATCAGTCGCTTCAGCAACGGGAACCCGGTCGGGAGTCGGGTGACGGAGCTGAGGTTCATCAACGAGGACGACCAGGCCCTGCTGATGACCGGCTCGAGCGATGGCGTGATCAAAATCTTCCGCCGATATGACGAGGGGAAGCGTGTGGAGCTGGCAAGCAGTTGGCGCGCGCTGAGCGATCTGATCGTAAGCGACAATCGCAACGCTGGGCTGGTGTTTGACTGGCAGCAAGGACAAGGCCGCGTCCTGGTGGCGGGTGATGATCGAGTCATCAGGGTGTGGCAGGCTGGCCACGAGCTGTGCATCTCGGACATCCCAGCCCGCTCAGGATCGTGCATCACGAGCTTGACGTCCGATCAAGTCGAAGGCCACATCTTCGTTGCCGGCTTCGGAAATGGAGCACTGCGGGCGTATGACCAGCGGATGAGCGCGCGGGACAGCATGGTCATGGACTGGGTGGACCGTAAGACGGACCACCGGAGCTGGATCGTCGGCGCGCACCTCCAGCGCGGCGGGACACGAGAGCTCATCTCCGCCGAATCCAATGGCGGCGTGCGACTGTGGGACATCCGGATGAAGAAGGCTGTCAACTCCCTCAACTCGCCTTCGAAGGCTCAGCAACCACGACAGCTGCGTACGTTGGCTGTACACGAACACGCCCCAGTCTTTGCGACGGGC
>JAWDJV010009741.1:0-19400 GCA_033119285.1 Teratosphaeriaceae sp. CCFEE 6253
CGGCAAGCTGTAGAACGCAGCTTCTACCAAGCCAGAATCGAGCGGCAAGGTGAGGGCAGCCGTAATGTGGCCTCCAGATGTATGGATAGAGTACTGCTGCTCGATCCCGGCATGGGACGCAAGCTTTGTCGAGAGGTAACGTGGCATACTCGTCCACTGACTTCTGCTCTAGAGGCCGAACTTGGAGTCCAACAGATATCGCCCATCTCTAGAAACCTCACATCAGCTAAGTCCATCAGAAGTGATGTTGCTAAGTATGCTCGCGGCAGCGGCGACGGCAAATCCATTATCCGGAAACACATCATTCCGAGAATTGATTCGGGAAACACAATGCGACTCACTTTGCAGAACGCCTTCTGAGCGTTTGATGATATTAAAGGGTCTTGATCCGCCTCGTCTGCTCCGGTAGACATGTTTACCTGCGATAGCACGGTTGGCTCGCTACTTCGAACGTTCCGGCCAGATGAGCAACACAGCCAACAAAAGCCATCCAGCTTCGGCCGCTCATTCACGACCCTTCCTGCCGAGATCCGTAATCAAATATACGAAGAGTTGCTCGTGGCTGGCAGCGTCATCAATTTGACTGCTTTGAGGAGCCAAGGCGCTCGCAGTCCTCGGACTGAGCGCTACGGGCTCGCGGTACATTTACTCGTTGTCTGCAGACAAGTGTATTGCGAAGCTTTGCCTATACTCTACGGACAGAATGCGTTCTACTACGACCTCGAAGCGATGTGGGGGTATCACAGGCCTAAGGCGTGGCGGGTGCGCTTCGATCTCGAGCTGGACGATTTGTACACTTGTCTCAAATGTCAGATGTACCAGGATATCAAGAACGACCTAGGAACTCCTGCTCTGGATACTCATCTAGGGCAAGACGCAGTATGGAGTCCGAACATAAAGCTTGTACGACGGCTGCAGGTGACTTTGAACGCATTTTCTTATCCTGAGTGGCGCTATCGGCATCGTACCGCCTTCCCACGACACAACTTCACCTGTCCACACAGCGTCAGATTCTCCCTGCCGCAGCATCTCCAAGCTGATCTGCTTGTCATCCGAAGCCCTTCTCGTGCTCTGATGAGTGGTGCTGAGGGTAGCATCGGCCAGAATTGGTACAACATCGCAGCACGATACCACTCAACAGATGCTCAACAATGGCGGAGACGCTGTGATCGCGACAGAGCACGGGACTATACTGACCTCGTTGCTTACGCACAAATTCACGCTCGTTACGTCATCCTCACGGGAACGAAGCCACGAATTGAGAGTTCTGCCCATGAAGGTGTCCCAGGGTATATCCGAGAGTTTCTCAGGACCGGACTGTTCAGCGTGCAGCGCGCTATTGAGCCTTTGAACGAGCAGCTGCCATCGGAGGCTTTAGAGGGGCTCATTGAAGTAGCTAAGCAACAGGGTGAATTGTTATTCAAGCTTACTGGCGAGGACTTAGCAAGCGTTGTGATCTCTTGCTAAGCCCCAACGGCGCGTGACATAGGCAGTCTTCGGTGGCATAGCAAGTGGCCACCACCAAAACGTCTGTCTCACAAAATCGCGGTGATGGGAAGTATCCGCTTACTCTCGACCCTACTGAAAGTGACTGCTCCTCCGACTTACATCCACCAGGCAAGTTGGTGGAGCATCGGACAGCACATCTGTATGTCTGAAAGCGTTTGCGCTAGATTTATAGGCTGCGAACAATGACGAGCTTTCTGACACGCGAAAAAGCGCACTAGGGACGTCTGCTGCAGTTCCATTGCCTTGGTACCTTGGCTGCGATTCCGTTAGCGCCTGACGCGTACTCGACATCGACCGGTAAACTCACTATGTACTCCGGGTTCGTGGGCAGTCTCTGGTACAGAAGCCTTGCTATCGCAAAGGGGACTTGTCGGTGTAAGAGAACTACATGATGCGGCTGCAGTTCGAAATTCGTATTGAATCGGATCCCAGAAATAGTCATCGTCGGTTAGAGGAGTGGTAGGGAAGTACGGCGGCGGTGCTCGAGGTGGCGATGTCGCTAATCGGAGGCAGTTGTACGGCGTCTGGACCATGTCTGCAGCATGCTGAGTCGTCCGACGCCTTCGAGCACGATCCCAGAGGCGACCGAGGAAGCCGCGTCGGTTGACGTATTATCGAGACTTCGAGCCCCGGACGAGAGAAAAGGCGAACCCGAGAGTCATGGTGACTCGTATCGTGCACCATCACACGCATGCGCTCATGGCGAGAGCGTGCGATTCACATAGTAGAGCTGTGTAACGTAGCAAATGCAAGCCTCCAGCAACGGTAGCATCTCTGAAAGGAGGGGCATTGGGTCAATAGACATCGGATAGCACATGTTAGCACCTCTTACTTTCTTCTTATCAGAAAACGTAACTTCCGCTTTCGGAAATTCGAAAACTCGAAAACTGTTCTTGACCCGCAAAGTCTCGCGGGATGGCCTTCTCAGGATCCGGCATCGGAGGATCGCTTCCGTTCGAGAATGCTATCTCTATTTCTCGAGATCATCCAAGCAAATCAAGCGAGCCGAGTTGCGGCGCGTGTCGCTGCGGACTAGAGGCGCATGCGGCATTGTGCCGTGATAAGCAATCCCGTGCGCATATCTAGCCTGCCATGCAATTCACCCATCGTCGTGCGCAATCCTTCACAGTTGCACTCTCAGCAAATTCTTCAGGAAGGAAGTTGACTTCCTCGGGTTCATGGTCAGCGTCAATGGAATACGCATGGACCCCGAGAAGATCACGTCCATCATGGAATGGCCGGCTCCTGAAACAGTCAAGGACGTCCAGGCATTCCTAGGACTTGCGAACTACAACCGCAAGTTCATTCAGGACTACTCCAAGATCGCTACGCCACTCACGAACCTTACAAGGAAGGACATCGTGTTCAGTTGGGGAGCAGACCAGGAAAAGGCGTTCCGTCGCCTCAAACAAGCAAGTGCATTCGACCCAAAGAAGAAAGTCATCATCGAAACCGACGCATCCGACTTTGCTATTGGGGCTTGCCTCACTCAAGAAGAGAACGGCAACCGACACCCCATCGCATACTTCTCAAGGAAGATGTCACCAGCGGAACAGAACTACGAAATCTACGACAAAGAACTGCTAGCAATCGTCGCAGCATTGCGCCATTGGAGAATATACTGTGAAGGAGCAACCGGACTGACTATCTACTCGGATCACAAGAACCTGCAATACTTCACAACCACTAAGGATCTTTCGAGACGACAATGTCGATGGTCAGAGCTACTCGGACAATACCAGTTCGACATCATATACACTCCAGGCAAGGACAATGGGCGCGCCGACGCGCTAAGCAGACGAATCGACTACATGGAAGATACTTCGTCAAAACCACAACGGATCCTCAAGATCAACAAGGACGGCAGCTTGAGCGCAGACGCTCCGGAGTTCAATGCCACCTTGCGAATACTCCGCGATGACCAAGAACAGTTCCCAGTCGAACATGGGAAGTTCAAGGTACCACCCGGAAAAGAGGACAACTGCATTCGAGATCACCACGACGGACCGACACTCGGCCACCCTGGGATTGCTCGAACCACGGAACATGTACGACGCAACTTCGTGTTCCCCCATATGAGACGAAAGGTCTCTGAGTACATCAAACGATGCGACAGCTGCAACAAGAACAAGGCCTCGCGGCACGCCAAGTACGGAAACCTGGAATTCCGCGAACCACCTCAGCAGCCTTGGGACGAAGTCACGATGGACTTCATCGTCAAGCTGCCCAAGTCCAAGGACCCAGTGCTAGGAGTACAACACGACTCCATACTAGTTATGGTCGATCGACTCACGAAATACTCACACTTCATCCCTTGCAGCGAGTCCATCAACGCAGAGCAGTTGGACTGCCTCGTGCTTGACAGACTTGTGCGCTACCATGGGATACCGATGGTCTTCATAACAGACCGAGACAAGCTCTTCACATCCAACTACTGGAAGACGCTCGTCGCGGCAATGGGAATCAAGCATAAGCTGTCCACAGCTTTTCACCCACAGACGGATGGACAGACAGAACGAAGCAACCAGTCACTGGAAGCATACCTACGCCACTACGTCAATTATGCGCAGGACAACTGGGTCTCGCTATTGCCCATGGCACAGATCGCACTCAATAACAACGCTTGAGAGACCACTGGAGAAACGCCATTCTTCGCCAATCATGGCAAGGATCCAAACCTGTTCATGGAACCACGACTTGGCCCACAGACAGACAGAGCCTTGGCCACCTCCGGATCACTTAAAGACATCCACGCCGCTACGCGACAAGCAATCACCAAATCCCAGAATGCCTTAACGAAGAACCGACACAAAGACTCAAAAACGGCACCTCTGCTTAAGAAGGGGGATAAGGTGTACCTCCTCACGAAGAACCTTAAGACACGACGAGGTACAAAGAAACTGGATCATGTGAAGGTCGGACCATTTTTGGTCGACGAACAAAGAGGCAAGGCTAGCTACAGGCTCAGCCTACCTAAAGATGCTAGGATACACCCAGTGTTCCACATCTCACTCCTGGAACCAGCAGACCCGAACTCCACGCTGCAAACAACACTCCACTTCGAACCACAGGAAGACGATGAATTCGAAGTTGAGAAGGTCCTAGAAAAACGAGGTCAGCATTACCTCGTCAAATGGAAGGGCTACCCAGAGTCAGACAGCACCTGGGAACCCAAAGAGCATCTCACCCACTGCACAAAAGAACTTCGGAAGTTCCAGCAGCGCCGCACAAAATCAACCACCAGATCTTAGGTCTCGATGATCTCCCACGAAGGATCAGGCTGCGAACTCGGAACCTCCGGAATGTCGACACTGTATCCAGGGACGCCCTGGACGAAAGCATCCCAGCCGGAAGGACTCATCATCAGCCGATCATCCCAAGGCGCAGGCTCAAATGACGGAAGGTCGAGTTCCGCCATGAACTCCTCCGTCTCCTGCTCCGCAATACCACGCTCTTCAACAGCGACCGCCTCGTCTGTTCTGGTCCAGCTGACGATGCAGCCGCATCTCTTTCGCCAACGCCTCACTCAAACGACTTTGAGCATCCATCACCACAGATTGCGCAGCCACCGTCGCCGCACGTGCTTCGTCAATCTTGGACACCAAGGACTTCCGCTCTCTTGACAATTTCGAGAACTCATTTGACGTCACCCGAATGTCGCAATCCGAGAAATTCGAACGGTTGCATTCGTTGCACCGGCCACTCCGGGCGTGGACACGGCACACCTTCTTGTTGACCTTGCAATGGTTGCAAATGGTTGGCATGATGTCGCTGTGCTCGTCAATGGAACTGGCAAGTGCGATTCGACGCTCGCGGGATGACTTGTGCTTTCGAACTCCGGAAGGCATCTTTGGAGAAAGAACCAAGACGAACATCAGAATGAATAAGCTCAGGGACTGAGCTAAGCTGGAAGGGAGATGGTGTTACGAACATCGTAGCACATGACGCGGAAGACTCCGCACGAGCAAGTTGCTCCATCAGGCGTCCGCCTTGGCGCATGGAGCAAAACCAGTCACGTGACTAAGGTTGCTCCATTGCCCCATTGCTCTATGGTCATGGAGCACATGGAGCACATGGAGCAGGACAACGAGACACGAATCTCCTTTGTATATATCGCGATGGATTCCTACATAGGCAGTTCGTGTTCAACTTATGTTTCAATCTAACTGAAAGGTCTTCGTATACTAATGCTTAGTGATTCACTTAGGGAGGTTCATTAGGTTCTACTAATATAGAGAGAAGTATACCTACACCGTGTCTTGACACTAACTAAGCCCACCGAGCTCTACTACGTCGAGACGACTTTGTCGGATCGCAATAGAGAGTTTCATTAGGTTTACTAATATAGAGAGTAGTATACCTATCCCCGTGTCTTAATACTAATTAAGGCTAACCGAGCTCTACTACGTCGAGAGGACTTTATCGGATAGTAATATAAGAGCCGCTCGACATTTGGGCAAGTCTATAACCTAAATTTACCGTTGTACGCTCGGGCTTGAAAACCTAGCTACTCCCGTAGCCTACGCGACGCGTCGTAGGATAATTAGCATAACAAAAATAGAGATATAGGAGGTCTATTACTAAGTAATTTTTGTAAGCGCGATGTTGGTTTGTCTCTTACCTAATGCAACCGCTACACATTTCATTACTAGCGCTTAGTAGGATCTCTTACCCTCTTTGCTAAGTATATAGTAGTATAGTATTTAATGTACCTATCTAAATTCTTCCCTTATCTACTACTATACTATTACAACTGTTTTTGTTCCTATTGTCTTATAGTTCCTGCGATATTTACAGTTATATAGAGAAGATATATAAAGAGTATAAGACCCTAGTTATTTGCTTAGGTGGTAGCTATAGATTTAAGTGTAGAAAGGAAACTCTTACTATAGATCCTGTTTAGAGGAACTAGCGTAGGGGATACGATACTATACCTATTACGAATTGATTACTTCTAGTTCAACGCCCAAGAAAGGTCCCCGCCCTAGACACAATCATGCAACCACTATACATTGATACGTTTCGGTCTAATGCGTAAGAAATCTCTTCTCCTATGAAGCCGCTCTCTATAGTGTACGTACTACCGAGTAATTGCGCTCTTACAGCAAATGACCAAATCCAGAGTCAAAGTCGATCCGGGACAGACATAAATTGTAGGAGGAAATATGGATGGAAGACTAGCGGTGCGGCAGTTAAGGAAGGCACAAAAGCTTATGCGATGTGCGAATATAGAAGTCACGCGGCATGCCCTGGAAAACCCACTATCAATGGACGGGTGAACTTTGCGTTCCATTTGCTTGAGAACATCCAAAATGATGTAGTTCCCGTAATGCAATGTCTTACCAACAGTCGCGGCGGAGATCTTTACACATCAAACGTCGTGCGGCGTTGTCAACATATACAAAACAGGCATTCCCGTCCCTTTCCCCGCCCACGAGCGCAACAACTGCTGGACTACATTGCGGCCGAAGCACATCTTTGCCGCTGTCGCGGACACAGAATGCTTTGGTCTGGAGCTCAGCAAATACGAGTTCAGGCTACGGTGCAAATACTTCGAATGCAAGTTACAATTGCCGATTGGTACGAGGATGGCTCGAACAAGGCGAACATTGGAACTTCCAAGGCTGGTGGTTCGCGGTTCATGAACCCTGCAATACCACATAACGTACAGTTATTATGAAGCGCCCGCTCTAAAGACCGCCTATTCCGCCCCGCCTGCTGCTTCTGCGAACGGCATTGTACTCTTCAATCGCAGTGTCCGCAGTACCTTGCAGACCTTCGGCGGGGCCCCACGTCTGTTCCCAGCGAACTAGGTAAAACAGTCTTCCTCTGCGACAAACGCTGGTGATAATGCGATCCACGGCCCACGTTGGCCCGTCGTATGACAATGGCGTCGGAGATAGCAAGGTGCTGTCTCGCTTGGCAGGTGTAGGGCTCCTGCAGACTCGTCTTACTGCGGATGATCTTGAGTCCTGGGCCGCATCGGAGGACAAGCGGTTCTGGTGGCCGTCCAACCCAGACAAGATGCGCGTCATCGTTGTCGAACCCGGCCAGGTACTCTGGTTGCCGCCTGGTGCCAAGGCGGTGCACGCGCCCTTAACCCTTCGGACCTGCCTCATGCAAGGGGGAATGGTATGGGACAGCTTGCGGGTGCCGGAGATCATGGCCAATGTCTGGTGGATCCTTGAGCACGACGAGTGTACGAACGAGGGGCTGACCGAAATGGATTTTGTTATCGCGAACGCCGAGCGGCAGCTTGGGCGCAGGGCGCCGGAGGCCATCGCTTCGTGAGATCCTGCCTACTGGGAGTCTGCTCGCAGCAACCCACCAGTACGCAACGTTTGTGTTCTTGGCCAGCATTGGAGTGGTTGACTAGCCGACGAAAGCCAGAGCCAGGGAGTGGTCGCTTGACCGAATTAAGCCGGGTAGAATAGTAGCGCATGTATCCGGGCGTCAGGGACAGTGGATAGATAATCGGTAATGGCGAGGCACTCTGATTTCACCCGAGCCCTTGACCACCATTGGTCGAATTGTCCTAGGAGAGCGAACCAGTAAGAGAGGAGCAGAAGCGCCTTGGGGTCCTTCTGCTCGAGCAAGAGACGGAACTCTAGAAAGGTCCTCCCGCCAAAGGCAATGCATTTCACGAAATGCTCGTCAGTAGGCTTTAAGCGGAGAAGAGGGGCCAAGTGTCGCAGGATGACATGGTATCTGTTGTTCTGGGCCGTTGAGGCAGAGTCCAGGCCACAAAGATCGACGAAGGCGGGTGGCAGTCCCGCAACGCCTTGATCTTCACTAGTGAACGTCCCCTGACCATCATCTGAATCCTCTATGACATCTCTCCAGGCGGACGAGTCATGGAAAAGGCGCGCAAGGAGTAACGCAGTGCTCGGATGCCGGAAGCAGCAGCCATTGGACTGATGGCGTGGCTCACGGCTTAATCGTAGGCAACGAAGTAGACATCTGGCTCGGTAGGCTCACCGAGGGCGAACGTATAGATTGCAGCCAGGAAAGTGGTCCCGATCAACACGCCACCCCTCTGTTGCCTGATACCCTCGGATGTAGCGAAGATGCCTCGATAAAGCTCCAGACCAGTCTGCCAGTGTCTCGCTCCCATGACCGCGAGGGTCCGGCATTGTCGCGGTTGATTCGCAGATGAAGTGCGGCGCTTGAGATCTACCGAAGCGACGGCGAGGACAATGTGCATGAGATACGCTTGGCTCCACACCCTTTGAGCAACGTTGGAATGCATCGCTTCTTGGACGAGGGAAGAGCCAAGAGAGAGCGAAGTGACCTTGTGGAAGTGCTGAAGAAGGTGGACATTGCGACGGCCAGGAAAAGTGTCATGGTTGGGCAATTGCAGCAAGTCGCTCAAGCTGGTCTCTGCCCAGTTTACAGACATACTGTAAGCAATAGCACTGGGGGCAGAGATCGATATCTGTTGCTGCTCATCTTCTAAACGTGCGGCATCTGCTTTGTAGACACAAGGGGTACTTGACCGACAGCACCAGGTACATCGAGGTCTTTGCTCGTCACACTGTGTAGTGCTGCTTAGCTCTCATCGTCTAGAGTGTGGAGCTGGGTGAGGTTCTGACCTTCTTCCTTCGTTGCTTACATGCTAGACAGCCGGCACGGGTTTTTTTATGTGCTCTCCGGAATTGAAATGCTGGTCTTGTCACCGCACTGTCGTTTGGGGTTTGGGATAGTTGTATTCGGAAGATGCTCTGAAATGAAGTCAAAGCGCGACTCCGCTGGTTACGCTCGTTCACATTCAACTCCATGAGGACTTTGCAGACTTCTCCAAGCTGGGGTGTCTTGGTGATTAGTCGTCGATCCGTACATGTACGTCACATGTGCCCTCCCAAGGTGAGAACCCTTTTACAATCGATGACTCATTTAGATCAGAGCCAAGCCCGCCGACAACATTTGCCAAGGAGCGCCAAAGCTGAACAGATACAAATTCAGAGCGACAATTCATGATACATAAATTTGCCGCTCCAAGGGGCCTGCAGCCATCGTGTGCCGATGTAGCGCACATATCACTCACCAATCCATGTCAGAACAACCCACATGCCTTCTTTGGGTCTCATGGTAAGCCCAGCCTTGATCTCCGGGACCTCCTCATCCTTCATCCTCAGACAGCGTTCTGCAAAGGTCGTTTCGAAGCTACTGACCCACGCCGCCAGCAAGCACGCAAACTCCGCTCGAGCGAATTGCTGGCCTATGCATGCCCGCGGCCCATGTAGAAAGGTCAGGAACGAAAAGTTGCTCTCGGCACTGCCCTTTTTGTTTGCTTTGCCATCGACGTTGAGCCAGCGTTCTGGTTTGAACTGTAGAGAGTCGGGGCCCCACAGACTGCTCAAGGTATTGGTTGCCCAAGGTGCTATAACGATTGTGGTTCCCTTTGGGATGAGCTGGTGGCCAATGGTGGTCTCGTGCGCCGCTACCCGCACTGTCAGGCTCACCGGCGTCCAGAGGCGGAGTACTTCTAGGCAGAAAGCATGCAGATAGTGGCACTTGTCGATCTGGGCGGCGGTGACGTCTCCATGAAGGCCAGCTGGCAGATTGAATCGCACGTCGTCCCTCAGTTTCTGTTGCGCCTCAGGGTATCTACACATGGCGTAGCACGCCCAAATCATGGCGGTGGCAGTGGTCTCATGACCCGCGATGAGCTAAACGTGGTCAGTCTGCTGCAAGCTTCGTTGACAAGATCAGGCTTACGAAAGTCATCATGTGGTTGACCAAGTCCTCATCTGTAAAGAAGCCGGACTCCAATCCCACGGAAACAATATCAACAGGTCGAGCATCCTTTACCTGTACCGACAGAGTCCGACGTTTCTCTGCGATCACATCCCGACAAACTTGCTTGATGTATTCTGACGCCTCACGAACGTCCTCGTTCCTCTTGAGGGGCAGCCATCTCAAGAGCCAGGATGGCAAGAATAGCCCAGCAACTTGTAGGACTCGAACGGTCTTTGTTGGATTGAATAGGCTTCGGTACGTGCGATTCAGTTGATTTTCTGGATTGTGAAGAGCGTCGAAATCGTATCCCATGCCGCCAAGGCCGATGATGTCAAGTGTCGCTCTGGAGAGCCATTCGGTGATCTCGAGTCCGGCAGGTTCTTGCTGAGCAAACGAATGCGGAACATTCTTCGAATCCACTGTCGACCCAGGCGGATCTCCGGGGAGACATGCGACTGGCTTGGAAGAGGCTGTCACACAACGTACCAATTGACGAGCCTTCGTCCAGAACACAGGATATAAGTCCTTGATATGCCTGTAGCTAAAGGCTGGCATGAGATTCTTCCTTTGTATCCTATGCTCTTCGCCTTCTGAAAGCAATAACCCAATGCCAAGGATTTGACCAAGACCACTGCGCAGTTGCTTCGGTTTGACGAAATCGTGATTCTTCGTTACAAGCACTTCAGACAGCCTGTGAATGTCAGTAAGCATGACCATCTCCTGGAAGAAATGTCGATATCTGATCAGGCCGTTGTTCGGAATAGTTTCGGTCCATCGTCTCTGCGGAAAGCCAGATGTCTCACTCAAGACGCTCCTAGTATGCCCAGTGAACAAGCGGCTATGCGGTGGCTCTGGCAAAGCTCTCAGTGGGCTAAAGAAGCGAGGATATACAATGCCAACCCAAGTCAGCCAGCACAAAGCGAAAGTGACGCAGAATGTTGTGGCCGTCGCAGCCATGTACCGGCTCTGGTCCAGCATGCACCTGGCTAAGACGACGGAGAGTCCTCCGAAAGTGCCAAGAACTGAGAGAGTAAGCAACATGATTGTGAGACGCAACAAACAAGACAACTTCTTGTTGAGGATGCAGAAAGGTTCGGGCGAGAGACGTCAGACATGAGTATAATGAGGGTTCTCACACATGGACGCAAATAGTGGCTTCGGATCTCGTGGCAATCACAATCCTCTCATTCAGCAGTGGTCTCTCCTCTGTCCAGACTCACCTGCTAAAGTATCGTGACCGCATAATATTTGCCAAATGCGCCTCCTACTCGTACAAACGAGCGGCTAGTCACTTGGCGCGCCAAAGCATCAAATCGGTAGTGGATCACGGCTAACCCAGAACGGCTGTGTCGTATTCGCGAAATCGATTATGGATGGAGTCCTGCCATAAATGTATCGTCGCGTTCTAAGTGACACTAAGCGATGCGACCGCACGGAGTCTCAATCCATGACATTCGGGCGCCCTAGATGTCCCGGCCTTCGTTGATCGAGCGTAGTCACTTGGCACGCTAAAGCATCAAATCGGATGTGGAGCACGACTAACCCAGAACGGCCGTGTCGTATTCGCGAAAATGGCGCGCTTGAGAGTGACTTGACGTGATGACCTTGACGACTTCCTAACACTTCAATGACGAGTGGGTTCCAGCTACAGATGGTATTCGTCGCGTTTTCAACAGACATTGAGCAATGCGGCCACACGGAATCTTAAGCCTTCACTTTCGGGCGTTGCAGATTTCCCGGCTTCCGTGCAACCTACAAGTGGGTGTGAGCATTAGCGTGGTCCGGATGGTATACATTATCCGTCAAGCGCTCTTTCGTAGGTAAAGTCCCATCCGCTACACATCTTTTCAACCCTCATCGCCATGAAGCGCGTTCACCAATCGCTCTCCTTGCTCCTTCTCCTGCTCGTCAGCGCAGGCTTCACTATCGCTCTCACCTATGCACCATGTTACGCCTCCCTCTGCTCCGAGGAGTTCTTCGGCCTGCAGACTCGTATACACATCGCGATATACTACGCTCTAATTGCTGGCATTGCCGCTGCGCTCGCTCTTCGTGCCTGCAGCACCAAATGCGCTCTCATTAGCAATGCCTACCTCAGCAACCGCAGGCTTCCACTGATCAACAGACAGGTCAGCATCGGCGGCCTGAGTCTAGCTATCTGCATCATCAGCGTCACCTTGCTTACCACACCCCTCTGGATTCATGCTGAGCTCGACTTTTGGGGTCTGAGAGCTGATCCCTTAGGTTGGACTGATGCCAAGATCAGACTTGCAGTCACAGGAGTCTTGGGACACCACGCCGACATCCTCATAGGTCTGGTCATAATCCCGGTTGGCCGGCATAGCTTGCTAGCAGAGGGTTTCAACCTACATCAGGGTACACTGCTATTTGCACATAAGCTCGTTGCTTATCTGATGGTCGTTGCCTCGCTAACGCATGGAGTCGCGTACTTTGTAAGTTGATCTCACCAAAATTATCGCGTCCGTCGATCCACTGACTGGGTTGGGAGCCAGACCTTTGTTGGAGCGTACAAAGCGTCCAAAGTCAACAGTGCACGGGAAGAAGCCTTCTCCGTCGATAATCCTACGCTTACGCTCTCCGGTTCCAGGCAGCGTGGTCACTGGTACTCCGCGACGTTCCCGACCGGCGTGCTTGCTATCATACTGATGCTAGCCATCACCCACTATCACAGCGCTCCCAACTTTACGACGCCGAAATTACAACGTGTTCTACTACACGCATGTCTCCTGCAGCCTTCTCATCTTCATCACGGTGAGCTTTCACGCGAGCACAGACTTCTATTTCCTGTTACCTGGACTCCTCCTCTGGACGGCAGACTGGGCATGGCGCATCTTCCGAGGCGACAGTGGCTTGGGATGCAAAGTCGACGCAACAATTCGATGTGTTGGCGGAGGATGGTACAAGATATCGCTGCCGGCGAGCACGAGTAGCCTTCTTACGAACCCTCGCGTGTCTGATGACATAGACGATATCGAATTGGCGACGCAGATTGTTGGGCACCCTCTGCAGACCTACCAGCTCAATTTTCCATCCATTAGCAGGCTCCAGACGCACGCCTTCTCAGCTGCGTCAGTTGGATCGCATACATCCGGCCCTATGTTCCTCTTCCAACGAGTTGCCAGCTCCCTGGAGAAAAAGCAGAGCGAGTTGGAGACGGAGTGGACGTGGAGACTCGCTAGCAATGCAAACACTGGCGTTGCTGAGCACGAACACGCGCTTGAGTGTCGTGTGGAAGGTCCTTACAGCCCTAGTACGTGGGGATTCCGAAACGCTGAGGCAGTTGTATGCGTGGTCGGCGGTACTGGTCTGACCGGCGCCTACAGCCTAGCTTCGTGGTGGCTTCAGCATCGACGACGAGACGTAGACGCCCACTTCACTCTCGTATGGACAGTACGACACCGCGTCACTAGCCAATTCAATGAATGGCTTGATCTCGTCCGTCGCGCAGGCACGGTCAGCAATATGACCGTTCAATTACACGTCAGTTCGGAGGAGGGACGTTTGGATATCAACCGATGCTTGAGAGGAATATTATCCGCAACGGAGCAGGAGCAACAGTCTGCGTTGGCAAGGATAGCGTGGGTATATGTATCCGGACCGGAAGGATTGTTGGACACGTCTAAGGACGTTTGTGTCGCGATAAAGAAAGAGCTCAGGACCTTGAAGGCGGAAGGAAGTATGAAGACATCTGTAGGTGATATTGAGTATTACGTAGCGGATTGGGAGGTCTGAGGTAAGATGGTTCAGAAGCGCGGGAGGTTTGATTGCTGCAACTCCGAGACCGGCTTGCCACGACTCGGGAGGACGAAGCACTGTGAGTCTGTAATCACAGACTTGGGAAGACAGATTTTTAGGGATGGGTGGAATCGAGTTATCTACCGCTAGGAGTTTGCTCTAGCTTGCATTAATGCTAGTGGCTAGAAATTCGGTGAAGAGGTAATCCAAACTCGCTTCGCCGCGAACGGCATGATCATTCGAACTTTCAAGAATCATTCCGCTAAACTGCTTTTGGCGCTGAGGGTAATAAAATGCGTAGTACAATTATATCGGGCAGGAAAGAGTCGGGAGTCTTTTTTTAGTTTCTACTACTTTCAAGACATTAGATCACTTTCTTATCGCATGTCGCGTCCTAAACACTTATAGTATCTATTAGAGCTACACTTCTACGTCGTCTATTAAAGGCAGCGCAACGGCTCCGGCGGGTGCAAGAGTTCTAGCAAACGTAGCTAAGCCGGATCCAGCGCTAGGAAACAGTAAATTCTTCGCGTAGACACCTTTACTACTAATTATTATCCTATCTATCTTATAATTAAGGGGGCAAGCCCGGCCACCTACGCCGGTACCTATATACGCTGAAGCGCTATACTTACGGTCCTACGTAGACTTGTTCCTCTATATCGCTATACTTACACCTTATTCCTATAACTAAAGAGATATAGGAGTTCGAAGAAGACGGCGGAGTACGTAAGGCGTATCCTCTATACTAGGAGAACTAGGTTCTTTGAGAGAGCTTAGCGGCTCGAATAAAGTCGTTATAAGACTACCTAACTTTCGCGTCTATATTACAAAGTAAGGAAGTAAGTCTAGCTAGTATAGTAATAGCTAGTTAAACTAATCGATTAAGTATCTATTTATACTACGTTAAGTTCTATATATTAATAGGAGTATCGTACCTAATAACTTATAGCTACGTAATACTTCCTTCTAACCCTATTTATCCTCGGTAGATAGAGCTAGTTATACCTAATATTTAGTAAGCTATACTTTAATTAGGGAACGAGCTATAGACTAATAGATTACCTTATAGAGTTAGTAATAAGTAGGTCTAATACGCTACTAGCTCGAGTCGAGGACGTTCTTCCTATCTAGCTTTAGTAGTATCTTATACTTAATAAGATAGGAGACGTATGTATACTTAGATCTACTTAGATATAGTTCGTTAGATTAATACTCTAAGTAGACTATCCTCCTACTAATTAGTTAACTATTAGCTACTATACCTTAACTAGCGTAGAGTTAATATAAGTAGTATATCTAAAATCTAAACGCTAGGCGGTTTAGCCGCCTTTATTGTTACAGTAGTAAAAGCTTATTTATACTTACTAACTTAGAAGTCTCTATATAACTACTTATTATAATCGGCCTATATCCTTACATCGAGTCGTTCTTTACTAATAGGAAGTTCACGCTCTAAGAATAATCTTGTACCCTTAATAGCTTTATTATATATACTAGATAGCTAGAGGAGCTTATAGATACCGCCTCTAGCGTAGAATACTACGGGCTTATACTCAGCTAGATATAGCTAGTAACGATATCGTCGGAGGCCTACGTAACCTTTAGACTATACTTCTACCTCTAAAGTACCTATAATTTATAGAATCTCCGCGTTATAAGGGGGTAACTTAGGTAAAACGCGTAACGGATTAAGGATTAATATATTGTTCTTATCTCTATATAAGTAAGATAACTCTTAGAACGGTCGTAGATAGAATAAAGCGGCTGACTAAAAGCCCTTATAATTATAGAGCGCGATCGACTAATAAGTAGTTAGGTAGTAAACTAACGCTACGGTATAGTAAGTTACTTCTAACGCTATTGTATTCTCCTTTCTAACTAATTTTTATAAGTCGACAATACGTACTTTTATTCTATTAACTTATCCCTAATAAAGCTATTAGATAAGGTAACTACTAGAAATCAGCCGTACTCTAGACGTTTACGACTGCTATATATACTACTAAATTGTATAGACTACGTAACTTTCCTTTAGTACTAGACCGTATATTTAATTATATAGATTACTATTAAATAGTTATAAAAGATTAGGACTACTATAACTTCTTACTAGCTCTACTATACTCTTAAATCTACGAGACCTTCTTACGGCGTCGACGTTATCCTTACTAATATAGCATAGATCCGTATACCGTTACCCTTTTTACTAGGTACGCCGAGGATATTAAGTACCTAGCTTAAATTTGCTACCCTAACCTTACGGAGACTAGCGTTCTCTATAGCTTTCTATATACTAGTACTCGCCTAGATCTTATTTGAAGGGGATCTTCTTCTATACCTTACTATTCCTAGCGTTTAAGATATAACAGGAGACCTATACTTATTATTAGCTAACTAAGGCCTACTACGCCGGGTTTTCGTAGCTATTAGAGGCGTTTTTAGCTGCTGACTTTATAATTATAAAGTATACGACGCTACTTAGGCTTTAGTACCTTTATATAGAAATATATATACTTACTTATATATATTACTTAGAGCTATAGGATCTAGCCTAGACTAAGGTCTTACGTCTAATTTCCGACGAAAGAAGTTAGACTACTTATACACTTAAGACTATTTATAATTAGTCTACTTTAGAGTAGGCCTATTTACTAAGAGTTATTAGAACTAATTACTCTTATACAAGCGTAGATTGCTATAAGTCCCTTAGCGTAGCGGGGTGTTATAGATCTAATAGCCTTCTATATTTACTCTTAGACTTAGATTGTTAGATTACTTTAGTCTTAGAGGTTATAGTAGTATAACGGAGATTAAGTAGAGAATTAAGCCTTATTACTATAACCCTTAGAGTCGCGGTGTTACAGCCACACTGCGGTGGTGCTGTATACAGGGAACCAACACAAGACCGTTGTGTTGCGCCCCGAACGGGAGCAAGGGCGGCACGCCCCGGCGCGGGCGGGAAGTACTTACGTACTCACCTCGGTAAGTAGGCGAGCACGCTCACTACACTCACTTTAGCGAGCGAGCGAGTAGCACGAATCTCGTATGTATATAGGCGCGATGCTTTCACTACATAGGAGTTTCGTGCTCAACCTAAGTCTAATAACACTTAGTACCCTTGGAACTAACTTTATTGTCTCTCGTGCATCTACTCTTAGTTACCTTCCTGCCCCATTGGCACTACCTTGTGACACGCGGCTATAATATACCTAATTACGTTAACTCCTTCCTACCCTCGTTAGAGAAATCCTATATCTAGGTTAGTAATATATAAGGATTACGTACTAGCCGGGGATACTAAAAATACTACTACGTATAGATATTAGTATTATTTCATATTGTTATAGGGCGATTTATATTAGTAGCCCTAGAGCCTAGCTTTCGTATTATCGTAATTTATAAAGAGTGTAAGGATATAAGTCTATTGCAATCCTATTGTATCTTTTATAAGTGTAGTGTTAAGATATTAGGAATATATTTAAGTCGGTAGAATAACCTACCTACTATACTTTAACTAGCTATAAATAAAGTTATAAGAACCCTACTAAACACTAATTAACTAGACGCGTTTAGCGTATTACTCTATAAGAGATTATTACTTAGCTATATCTTTATAGACTACTTAGTATATACTTAAATGTCCGTTACTATTAAAGCTATTAGACGAGATTGATAAAAGATATGTTTTAGGGGCGTGCGTAAGTTAGAGTACTAGCGTATTCTACTACTATTATAAGTCTAGCTTAAGATAGTTATCTAAAGGAGTAGACCCTACTTTATCCTTAAGATACCCCAACCCTAGAATTCCTCTACTACTAAGTAAGCTTAATTTTATAGTAATGAAGAGTTTCTAACTCCTCGCTATCGACGTACTAACCTAAACACTATATGTATCGTATCGATATACCCGTTAATGAACGCTTTTTAGTATAGAGATTACCGAGATAAAATATACGCTTCTATATCTCTAACGACTCCTTATTATACCGTTCTACTATTAAACGCGTTCTACTTATAATAGCCCTCTATATTATCTTAGAAAAGATAAGAGAAGAGTACTGTAAAAGAGCTACCGTAACTATTAGTAGCGGTACCGCTTTATCTTACTTAATGAGCCCCCTATACTACTATAATACGTCCGCTTAACCGGGACCGTTCTTCTCGGCAATAGCTCTAGTCTCTAGTAGATAGCTACTGTAGAATAACGATTACTAAGCTTAGCCGGATCCGATCTTTATAGCATTTTACCTATACCTACTTAAATACGTATAATTAGTAAGGGGAACTTCTTTAAGATATTATATATAGTATTATATAAACTAGTAGCTTATTACACGGCGTAACCTACTCTATATACACCGTAACTGCTCCGGAGTACGCCTTACTCGTATCTATTTCGACAAGTATTACCTATTTCAATCTAAATAAATTGTTTTCAATCTTACTTTCTAAGTTTAATAACTATATAAGTAGAGCTATCTCTAATAGCGGACACGTTTGCGCGGATATAGACGGCAATAGTAATGTATCTCCTAGAGATAAGTTAATAAAATAAAAAATACCTAAGAGGGTATAGTTAACGCGATAGCTTTAGAGCGGTTCTAATAAGGAAGAAGCCTAGAACTTAGCCCGCCTAGAAGTCGGAGACTTATAAAAGGATATTTCAAGTAGTTCCGCCGTGTATTATATAGTATAGGTAAGAGCACTAAGATTAGACGTTAATATAAAATATAGAGTCCTAAGTAAACTATAGCCCTCGCTTAAAGTCGGCGCTAGTTAGGGCTGTGTTAGGCGCTATAGTATACGGCGTCTACTAGTCTCGGTACGAAGACCGGATCTCGAGGCGTTAGGAGTCCGTTAGTCTAGGATATATATACCTTACTATCTATACCTACTAGGCTAAAGTTAATACTCTATATAAAGGTAATTATAGCTAATTAGATAGTCGGGAATATTCTTACTGCTCCCCGTTGTATTACAGTGTTCCCTTCACGTAGGGATAGACTTTAGTAGGACAGACCCTAGTATGAAAGCAGGTTGTAGGCGCTAGTTACCGGCAGAGTCTTGGCATGCTCAAGATGTGCACCTCCACAATCTTGCTTTTCTCACAACAGGCATCACATCGCGCTCGGCATTTACAATGATCGTTCTAGACGGAATTGGCGAGGAGGTCGCCGATGAAGCGCGAAAAAGCCTTGCGATACAATTCGACCGTCGGCGTGCCACAGAAACATATTTACCGGCAACGAAAAGGGAAAGCGCCCAACCATTCACGATACTCAACGACACTACCGAGACCTCAGTTGCCTGCGAAGGATTCATCAAGGTATGCTACAATTATGCAGGCGAACAGGCTCTTCGCTAATGGAAGAAGAGTCTGCGAGCACAGCCCC
>JAWDJV010009742.1:0-19363 GCA_033119285.1 Teratosphaeriaceae sp. CCFEE 6253
GGAAGTGGATGCGGACGATGTGCGGTCACCGGCAAGTCCGTGGAGCCCTTATACTGGCCGTCGGCAACATCTTCTGCCACCACTTCCCCCACAATCCTCACTCTAGGTTCGAGACTCACGGGTCCCACGCTGTGCGTCCAGTACAGCGGGCTCTATGTCTCGAATCACTGTGGTGCTGTCGGAGGCACGCTCTTCAACACGTACACCACTCTTTCATGTCCCTCATCGTTCGCAAAGCTCGTCTAACGAACACACAGCATCGTCCCGATCGGTGACCCCACCGCCCTCTCCAGCCAATGGCTCCGCATCTACGAGCCCGCCGCCCCCTTCGAAGGCGAGACGGGCGTCTACAACAACGCCGGCCGCCTCCAAACCGCCCCATTCGCCCTCGCGGACCTCTACACCCAGCCCGTCCCCATGAGCATCTACTCCAGCCAGCCGTGGTGCGGGCAATGGGCGTACGACCACAGTAGCATTTTGCGGGGGTGCAGTGAGAGTGTGGTTAGTTTGCTGGGCTGGGAGTGTCCGGCGAGCAGAGCTTATGCGCCGATTTTGATTGTGCCGGCGAGTGTGTATGCTGGTATGGAATTTAAGTGGTCCGAGTGCCATGCGGATCTGCAGGGGGTTTATGGTCAGTTGTCTGCGGGTGTAGATGTTCGGTAGGCGAGGCGGATGCTGACGGAGGTGGCTGTGGTGTGCAGATCCGCTGAGAGCGTTGACTCCTGTGGCGGGTGCGGCGACTGTCACCACCCCAGCACATGTTACGGTCACTGCAACGCCCGCAGCTCTGATGCAGCCCACGAGCGTGTCGTCCACGGTGGCAATATCCTTGCCTGCACCAGCAATGACGACGCCTGGTCCGGGGGCCACCTACAAACCGTTGCGTATGCCTCCAGCAGGACTTGGATCGCGACAGTCGGCATCTTCACCCTCGCCGCGATCGACGACGATCGTTCCGACGATGCAGTCACCACGTACCGGGAGTCTGACGGGCTCCATCTCAGGCCAGATCCAGCCGGCCGAGCCATCTCCACGTCTTCAGTCTTCTCCGGATGCACTCGACGGCGAAAGCGAGATCACTGCGACTTGGACCAGCGCCACCGCGACTGCACCGACAATCATAGGCATCGCACCACAATCCAGTGAGGCCTTCATGACGACCGCAGACGGAGTACCAGCACCGCACGGCGGCACCTGCACGGCAGGGCACACGGCGCCCACTACAAGTGAGCTTGAGCCGAGTCGGGGGTCCAACGCAACACATTCCTGGCTCTCGAGTGCGGTGGTCCGGGTCGACCGCACGCTCATGTCGAGCACGAACTTCGCAGCTACACCATCACGGAACGACGGACATGCTGAAAGCACGGCAGTCTCGGCAGCATTAAGCATCAGCATGACTGGCACAATCAGTAGAGTCGGATGCTCGAAGATGTTGTGGGCCGTGTCAGCGGTCTTCGGTGGGGCGATGCTGATATGACTAGAATCTACATGTATGCTCATCTCCTGCTACTTGACTATCGTCATACCGCAGACTTCTCATCATCACGGTCATCCTCCATCTGGACCGTCCCGCCCTTCGATTCCTCATCCCCGAGTATCTTGCCGATCGTACCACCTCTCGCAAGGTCCGTGTGTTCCAGCTTGAGCTCGCGGAACTTCTTCTCCGTCTCCCAGACGAAAGGGCTCTTGCTGGCGAAGAGGAGATCGATTTCTTCGAGCGTACGGCAGGCCACTTCCGGGTAGAAGCAGTACACGATAACCAGCGCCAGCAGATTGAAGACGGCGTGGATGTAGAAAGCGTTCTCGCCCAATGATCCGAACATCTGTGGAGCGGCGAGGGAGACGGTGCCGCAGCCGATGCTCCAGCCTGTAGAGGTGATCAGCGACTGTGGTCCCGCTTAACGCTCAATCTGCAACACTGACCAACGATGCCGAACGCATTGCCCTTCGCCCGGATCACAAGCGGGAAGATTTCGGTAGGCTGGGGCAGGTCAGCATGGTCGTGGCCTTGCGTGAGCGCTCAGATCGGTACTGACATAGACCCATGGCACGCTGAGCCAAGTCGCTGCAAAGATAAAGTCGTAGATGAATATGAAGGAGCCAGCCGCAGCGCCGTACGAGGCATCGTTCTTCACCCTCGCCACGCGCGAGAGCGCCCCGAGCAGGAAGAAGCAGAGGCTCTGTCCGACCGCACCAGTCATCAGGACTTTCCGCCTGCCGAATCGATCGATGGTGAAGATGGCGAGGACACAGCAGACCATGGTTACCAGGTTCTGGATCCCGGTCAGCAGGTCGGACTTGTGTCCGCTGAAGCCCGCAGTCCGGAACAGCGTCGGCGCATACACGACGACGGAGGTCACGCCGGTCCAGGCCTGCATGATTTGCAGCCATGCTGCGAGGAACGTGCGCCGGCCCAGATGCAGATCGCCGCTCTTGTGGCCTGTCACCATATGCCAGTAGGTGAAGGCCTCGTACTTGGATTCCAGCTCGACCGCGGCAATGATCTCCTGATACTCCGTGACGACGACCGGATCGTCGATATCTCCGCGGGCACGAAAGTTGGCGAGCGTCTGCCGTCCACGAGCGCGCTTGCCGTTGCCGATATCGTAGCGCGGAGACTCGGGCATGAAGAACATCAGGATCATCAGTGCCACTAAGAAGATCATCTGGAATGCCAGGGGGAACCTTGCGAGATCATCAGCCATACGCACACACGTTCGAGATGAAGCAGGTGCTGACCTCCACCGCACCTGCGTCGTTCCGCCACCCCGGAAGCTCAGAATGTACTCCAGCCAGTACGACGCCGAGATGCCGGAGAAGTTGACGACCATCTGGAACGCCATGACCATCCCTCTCGCATCGTGGCCCACGAGCTCGGACCCCCAGACAGGAATCACGGCACTGATGCCACCCGTGCCCACCCCGGCCAGTATGCGTGCGCAAATCATCCACGCCACGTTCTGCGCAGCCGATTGCAGAGACTGGCCCAGCAGCCCGAAGAACCCAGCAGCGACGACGGCGTAGTTCCTACCGATGCGATCGGACAGCGCGCCGCCGGCCAGCGCGCCGATGAGGGTTCCGAGGTAGTAGATGGCGACGATGCCGCCTTCCTTCTGGGTCTTGGTCGTGGTGCTGTTGTCGCCGTTGCTGCCGAGGCCCATGGTCTTGATGTAGTCCGGGGAGATGTTGACGCCGGACATGACTCCTTGGTCGTAGCCCTCGAAGAAGATCCCTAGGCCGCCCACGAGGCAGACGGAGGCTACTGCGTATTTTCCATAGAAGGGAGCCATCTTGTCGATTGCTCGATAGTCGGCGCCGAGGGAGCACTGTCAAGTGCAGCCAATTCACGACGCGAGACACGAGACCGTGTACCCTCTTTTACAGCACAATGATAATAAGGAAGAAGCGTCATTGCCAATGCGACTCGGTTTGACGTGCCGCATCCTCTCTATGTGTGGAACATGTGTCGGAAGACCTATTGCGGAGTCCCGTGGGCCATCGTCCAGCGGCTGGCCGCACCGATGAGTGCCATCGACGGTAATGATCGTCGTGGATGTCACCTCGTAATATACATGACTCGGCACCCCACGGGCAGACGCTGGCCGAGTGCGGGGGACACTGAGAATTTGCCCCTTCCTCTTTGGGGTTGCCGGCGAACAGCGATGACACAGCTGCACGGTCGTCAGCTGTGGTATGTGCAAGGGAAGCGTCCACTTGAGACAGACTGCGATGGAGGTGCCCTGTGGACTGTTGAGCCTGGCGAGGTCTAAAGTGTCAAGGCATTTGCTGTAGGCAAGCGGGCTGAAGACTGTGGACTGCTGCTAGAATGGGTAGTGGAACAGCCACATTCGTGAAGATGAGGCTCGCGGATTATGGCGAACGCCAAGTCATTTGGAAAAGCCGTTGCGTACATCAGGGTATCATTGCAGCCACCGCAGCCTGCCGTATATCGTCACTTGTAGCCGCGGAAATCAATCGGCTTCAGATCTGTCAGCGTTCTCACCGTCTCGTATCATCGCTGTAGTATCCGTCACTGTCATCATCCCTCCGATTCCTCCTCGTCGGCCTATCCCGGTTGCTCGTCGACGCCGCACGCCTCGGACGGAACTCCTCCCCGGCCCCTCGTCCGCCCCCACGACCACCACCGTACGCCGAGTCCGGGCTGCCCATGTAATCGCTTTCATCCCTCCGTCTCCCGCTGCCAGTTCCTTCCTTCTTCTGCTGCCGCTTGTCGATCTGCTTCTCGCCTGCTTTGGCCGCCAGAGCACCGAGCACAGCACCGCCCACTGTGCCGAGGATGCCTTTGTCTGCTTGGTCGCCGAGGAAGGCTCCCGCGGCGCCGCCAAGCAGCGTCGCTCCCAGGCCACGCTCTGAATCAGACTGGCCAAGGAAGTCCTTGCCCGTCTTCTTCTCCGTGGGCGAGCGGTGTTTGCGCAGACTGTATTCATCTTCACTGCGTATCGAGGGCGGCGGGCGGTCGTGGCTCCGGCGATCACGCTCCCGTTCGCGATCGCGGTAATAGTCGTCCTCATCGTCGTCGTCGTAGCGTGAGCGCTGATTCACGCGGCGCCGATCATCTCGGTCGTCGTAGCGTGAACGACCCCCATCGTCATGCCGCCTGTCTCGGTCATCGTACCGCCGGTCTCGGTCTCGGTCTCGGTCGTCGTACGTCCGGTCACTCATCACGGTCGACGAAGCTGGCGGCGGCGGACGCCTTCCCTGATGTCCGTAGCCCTCCGGCGGGCCGTAGGCGTCGTTGTACTGCGCCCACGCTTTCTCTTCGTCAAAGGGCGTCAAGGCTTGCGGTTCATTGACTCGCTCAGTGCTCCCGTACCCTCGCTCGCTACCATAGCCTCCACGTGAGTCCGTGTAGTCTGATCTCGGCGGCGGCGCAAAGTGGTTGGGATCATATGCCTCTGAAGCGGGTGCTGCCGGCGGGATGGGGTAGCCGTCGCGATCGTAGGCTCTGCTGTTCTGACTTCCTCCACCGCCGCCTGTTCGGGGGTCTGGATGGCGGAAGGCTGATTGCGGGTGCTGCTGTGGGTTCGACATACTCATCGTTCGCTGAAGTCTGTCACGGAGGGGCATCAACGGGAAGCTCAAGGATAAGGTGGATGGGCTGGGCCGTTGCGCCGCGCCGTGTGGAAACAGGCCGGCACGCGACGAGCCTTGTAGCTTGTCACTCTGTACAACGGACTACCCCGAGCGACGTCACGAAAAGGCTGGAACCTGAATTGATCGACGGTGCATAAGAGGCGTGCCAAGGCTGGTGTTGGGCAGCAACGCCATCGTCACACTAACACGAGCGGCATACATCGACTTCAGCACCTGACTCATGCTCAGGACTACCTGGACTCGGTACTGGCCGAGTAGTGCCTCACCAACCTTGGAGATGGCAATGGCGGTCAAGCCAAAGGACGCCCAGTCCCTGACTAATAACGGCCACTGCCTCGACTCTTGGACTCGTTATATACCATCAGTGAAGGAGTCAGGATGACCATGACCAACCACGAACCAAAACAATCCAATCGCTCCGAGTTGGCCGATTTAGATTCCTCCTCTAGATCAAACGAAGCACCATAAAGCAGAGTCCGGAGGACTTCACAAAGCAGCAGTCTTGCGGAGGCTCAAACGACACGAGCATCAAGCCTGGCGGAAGATCAACCCAGGCTGTGACACGCCTTACAAGACCATCAATTTGCCCCGAGTGAACTGAGGACAGGCAATGTGAGGCTGGAATGCGCGGAGACACCTCTACTCTTGGTGCTGGGGAACCCAACATCGCTTGGGGGAGAGTCACTGGCCTTCCAATCTTAGGCTGGAGAGTGCGGCCAGGAGTGGCATGCTTTAAGAGCCATCATCACAAGCCTCAACGTCGGTCGAGCCGCACCATGATGGTCCGTACTTCGTTGAGCATTCATAGTATACGCGAATGAAGCGGGAGAAGTCGGATCGCCAGGGCTCGGAGCTCGACGTCGACCGACCACGTTCGCCGCACTTCGATCAGTGGGACATCGTCCTATCATATCTCCGCCAGCGCACATCATTGTGCTTGTAGGTCATCTCATGCGGCCAAGATGAGCTTGACTGTTTCGATCGAATGCCAAGCTTGGGGCGATAGGCGGAGCTGGTACGGCCGCCAGGTCAAGATTAACATGCATATACTCTGCTTCGGCCACCACAGAGCCTCAATACCGCAGATTCCAGTTGCCTGTTCAAGACGAAAGCAGCACCGGTCAGTCAGACCTGCACGCGTAATGGCTCCATGTTGCATCACATTGGCAATGCGACGTTGTCAAGACTTGGCAGCCACGGTTCAGTATATGTATATGCAAGTACTGCTACTCAAGGTCTGTACGACGATCGCTGTCCTGGTAAGTCCTACAGCACACGCACGATGTCCCTGCATCTACTCTGCTATCTCCTACCGTTACTGGCATCGGCCAGCGTCGTTTCTCGCTCGCGATGGGTGAGCTTCCAAGACAACATAAGGGCGGAGGCTGGAGGCATGCACAACGTCCATGTCACTTATCAAGGCCCTTTGGACGGCGAGCTGTCTCTTCACTACGGAGCTTGCGATGTGCAAACGGTAGCAGATTGCCACCATACTCTCGGCCGGACGCATGTTGGAGACCATCCGCTCGCCAAGCGCCATGAAGCACACCGGTCACAGCGTCCGACTAGATTTGTCTGGTTGCCCCCGGCTGATGCTACACCGGACGGCTGTCTCCATGCCTTCTCTGGCCTCACTCTCGTCGGCCGCTCATCGCCCGTCACGATCACTAAGCGAAAGGAGAAGCGATGGACTGCCGCTGCTGACATCATGGACGCCGAGGGTCCCTGGTTCGACGGCGTCGCCTACCTCCAGGAGAAAGAGCCCGACGATGTGTTCGTCGCCTCTACCAAGTCCAAGATGATTGGCATCCTCGGCGGCGGAATGAGCGGACTGATGACCTCTCACCTTCTCGACTCGGTAGGCTTCCACGACTGGAAGATCGTCGAAGCATCATCTCGTATCGGCGGACGAGTCCATACTTCGTATCTCAATGCCACACGGCCTGATCAATACCAGTATCAGGAGATGGGGCCCATGCGCTTTCCCGTTAGTGTCAAGTACTCCGAGAATGAGACTTACCAGATCAAGGACCACCAGATGGTGTTCCAGCTTGCGGATGTCCTGAACCAGCAAAATGGCTACGATCCGGCGTACAATGTTTCGTTCATACCTTGGATCCAGTCCGCCGCGAATGATCCGACGTCAACGTCGAATCGGAGGCCAGACGGGACGATACCGGGCCGAGCAGAGGTTGCCGCGAACCCAGCATATCAGGATAATCCCAACGCGACATACTCGAACGCTACAGCTGTGCTCGAGGCGGAGGCAGCGTACGAAGAGTGGACGGGCCTGGATGAAGCCAGCATTGCTTTGTTCGCGAGCAATGTCTATCAGGCTCACAAGACAGCTGTTGCGGAGGGCCTCTTTGACTTTTCCGAGGCAGGCTATCTTCGACACTTGGGCATCTCGAAGAACATCACAGACCAAGTCGACCAGATCGGAGGCAACTACCCAAGCTGGCTGTACGACAATGTGTACTTTGGTGCAACAACGTGGCGGACGATCGATCAAGGCCTGAGTCGCTTGCCAGCTGCCTTTGGACCTCAAGTGCTCAACCGGACCATGTTCAGGACGACCGTGCAAGGCATGAGCTGGAATGACACAACTGAGAAGATGACGATCCAGTACCGCAATCACAATCTCTTCGACATTGAGCCGGAGACCTTGGAATTTGACTACACCGTCGTCGCTGTACCTTTCAGCCGTGTCCGGCTCTGGCGTCTACCGTCCTACACCGGCCTGCTCAGCCGCGCAATCAGCAACCTCAACTATGAGCAATCATGCAAAGTCGCCCTGCACTACAAGACCCGCTTCTGGGAGCATCTGCCTGAACCCATCATCGGCGGATGCGGCAGCACTAATATCCCGCTCCTGGGTAGCGTCTGCTACCCATCGTACCAGATCAACTCCACTGGTCCCGGCGTGATCCTCGCCAGCTACGCCTCAGGCACCTCCGCGCGCTCCTTCGGCTCCTTGACAGAGGAGCAACACGTAGCGTACGTCCAGCGCGCGATGATCGAGACGCATGGCCTGATCGCGCAGGAGCAATTCACCGGCGCTTACGATAGGATCTGCTGGGAGAATAACGAGTTCCAGGCCGGAGCGTGGTGCTCGCCGCTGGTCGGGCAGCAGGAGCTGTATCTGCCGGCTTACTTCCACACGGAGAAGCATACCGTCTTTGTGGGCGAGCATACGAGTTATACGCATGCGTGGATCTGGAGTGCGTTGGAGAGCGCGGTGAGGGGGACGGCGCAGCTGCTGCTTGATATGGGGTTAGTGGACGAGGCAAAGGAGATCACTGGGTTTTGGATGGCGAGGTGGATTCGGATGTAAGGTCAGGTGCTCAGGTGCTAATATGCAGCGTCGTTTGTCGAGCAGCCCTTGGTGGAGTACACGCCACGCTGGGCTTGGAGGTAGCAGAGTTTGACTCAGTGCTTGTACGATCCAGTTGTTCTTTGTCTCATCCTCAACCTCCCTCCGAAAACGTTGCCAGACATTCGAATGAAAGTGGAACAATGAGAATGAGGCCTTTGTATTGATCGATGTTTGCCACTTTGCGGATGTGAGTCTCGACTAGAGATCCAAGCAAGAGCGCATAATCTGCAAGAGGCTTCATTCCATACGCATCCAGCTGGCGGCAGGTCCCCTACCATTTCAGTTCTATTACCATATCGCACGAGGCAACGGAAGAGCCATGGGTTGCATCCACTCCGCGCCGTCCCGCGGTCGTCGCGACAGTTGCCCGTACGCGTCGGGAGGCAACACCTACAACCCTCGGGTTGGACCTTCTCGCATTCGAGATGCTGCGGATGTGGGCAGGCAGGATCGCATAGCTCAGCACCCTTCGAGGCAGGTGCCTCAAGGCGGATACGGCATGGAGCAACAGTCGGATCCGGTTGGCTCTGGCTTTAACACCGCTCGCCGCTACTGAGTCGGTGAGGGTGTTGATTCGGCCTGCCATCGATGCGACGATGAATCAGTGATGCTCGCGAGCGTGTATGAGGTGGTCAGATAGGGTGGGTGTCGTTCCAAGAGTCCACTGAGCTGGCCATCCCCATCAGATAGCTGCGGCCAATTATGCCGCGCTCAAACAACCCACGCATGCGTACGAACGCTGCCCCAATTCTTCATCGATATCTTGCACTCATGCTCTCATAGGTCTTCGAGAATCAAGCAGGATCTTGCCGGCTGATCTTCACGCTGCTTGAATTCGGCGAGCTGCCGAGCATGCCCGGGCCCTGATCGTCAAAAGACACCTTCGACGTCCGGTCGCCCGCACTCGTCAGCGGCTTCGGCGTGCTGAAGTAGTCCTCCGGACTCGCCGTCCCACTTGCAGAGCCCCTCGTCGGTCCAGAAGTGCGGTATAAGAGCGGCGTGCGGATCAACTCCGGGCTTGTAAACCCACCCTGCCCTTTGGTGAGGCTTGCCGAACTGCGCGTCGTATGCCAAAGAGGCTGTGTTGGGGGCATGTCGATGCGCTTGTGGAAATCGAACCACTGCGCTTCCACTCCGTCCTCGTCGTCTGGCATCTGCCACCCACCCACGCCTTCGTAGTCCCGCACTGGCAAAGGAGCCGGAAGCGTGACGGAGCTGTCGCTGGGCTCGAAAGCGCGCATCTGCAGGCCAGAGCTGCTGGAGCTGCTCCGTGACGCCCTGCGGGACTTGGGCGACTGCTCCTTCTCCGGGCTGGGCAGCGGAAGGCCTGCTATGTGTGGTTCTGGTTGAGGAACGAGGTATGACCATAGAAGTGCCGAAAGTAGCTCGACGTACACGAATGAGACGCGGAGTAGCAGGAGCCAGAAAGCGATGGTGGTCGTGAAAGCCGCGAAAGCGGCAAGCGGCAGGCTGAGAAGCAGGATGAAGGGTATGCTTGCGGCGGCAAGTACACCAGGGATCCATGATATCGGCCAGACCAGGACGTACCATACTGCTCTTACCAGCCCGAAGAGTCTTTCACTGCGAGATTTCTTCATGGCTGAGGTTGATGCAAAGCGTGCGGTCTAGTCGAAGAGAGGTGTGCTGAAGCTGAGGTTGTGAAGCGGGAAGTCCCTCACCTTGCTGACATCCACAATCACCACGACGCGACTCATTGTGACGAGGCGTCATACATCAGGGCAGTGTAGAACAATATGCACGTGTGACCGATAGCCTCGCCGTCAGGCTCTCGTAGACATCCAAATTCGGGGGCCTACTCTGCACTATCCATCCACGACCCAGACCAGTACCATGTCTTCATCAACCGTGATCGACCAACACCGTGCTCTGAACGCAGACCAAGACGACGCCCCGCTCCTCCCAGGCGACTCATTGTATAGACACCACATCTCCCGACACGCTGATCTTGGCCTGATAGAGTGCCCTGGCTGTGCCAGCTGGAGAGGCTGCATGGAACAATATGTGCTGCCCATCGGCCTGGACGTCGGCGCCGCCTGGCGAGATCAGTCCTCTGGGATCAGACTGAAGCAAAGGCAGCTGCGCCCGTGTGAAAGGCCCAGTGATGGATCGTGAAGTCGCGTAGTGGAGCGTATAGCGGCCATCCATGTAGCAGCCCGTAGAGAAGAACAGAAAGTAAGTCGATCCAGACTTCATCAGTGCTGGTGCTTCGACGATGCCTTCATCGCTCGAGCCGACATGATCGAGCAGCGTCGTGGCTCCGCCCCGAAGTGTCACTCCGTCGGCAGCGACCGGTTGCAGAATCAGGGGTGTGGGGACGAAGGGCTCATGTGCGTTTCCACATCGACCACCGCGGCCGATGGAGTTGCCGTCGACCTTGTATACGACGTATCGCTGACCTGCATCCTCAAACCCACTGGCATCGATCCCGCCGCCCTTGTCGAGCGGGCAGAACATCGGCTCGGGCGATGCTGTATAGGGTCCCAGTACGTTCAGAGCCGTGGCAGCACCCACGCAGTGGAAGCGCGCATCCGACGCTGTGGTGGCAGAGTAGTACATGACGAAGGTGCCGTCGGCGATTTGGACGACATCCGGCGCCCAGGTGTTGGGTGCAACGTTGTAGATCCAGGCTGGGAGGTCCGGCAAGGCGTCGTAGGCAGTGCCGTCCTCATTCGTGACAATGTCCCACGTCTCGAAGTCTGCCGACCGAGCGGCCTGGATGTGAACGCCGGTCCCAATGGTCCGCGTTGCGAAGGCATACCACCTGCCGTCTTCTGTCTGGAGGATCGATGGGTCTGCATGCCATCAGTCAACTCGGGTGCTCCCTCGCAGTCAGAGGCCGATTAACCTGGAAAGTTGACACCGCCAATGGAAGCACCGGCTATCGAGCGCTTCGCAATGCCATTGTCCAATTGAAGAAGGGTCGCGTCTGCGCATCCAGTCAGAACAGTCCAAATTGTGTATGTGACGCGCCTACCCGGGAATCCAGCGTTTTTGTTCAAGGCCCCAGGTGTGACACACCGTGAGACGGTGCTCAAAGAAGTTTCCGGACGTAGCACCGGTGATGCCGAAGAACAAGCCAGTAGTAACGAGCAGATTCCAGAGTACAAGAGCATATCCATCATGACATACAGAACACCGGGAGGCAACTGATGAGCAAGATCCGGAGGTGCCTGCTGGTGGTGCGTCTTTCCGATGACAGCGAGGAAGCCGAGTGACATACAACAAGAGGTCTCACTACCGTGCTTACGAGTTCGGCATGAGGTCGGGACGCTCTGAATGGCCTACCCACTGCCCGCTCCCGCATGTGCAGTCGATGGTAATTCGAGCAAAGCTTATCACGCAAACAGTGTGCTCACCCCGCTCACACGAGGGACACGAGAGTGTGAAGGCGCCACAGCTACTGCGGACGCGTCCTGCTTCATGAGGAGATTTGGTGCCACCGTTCGAGCACAGCGTCGGTCTTGCGTCCGTGACAACATAGAGAAGTCGGATTGCGGCGCCTTATGCTCTTCTGGACATCCGTGTGTGACTGCAGTGTTGCTGCTGACCGCACCCGTGATCCTACAATACACGTGCTAGGTCGTCTGGCCAGTGCGGTCGAAATCGACTCTCACCCTGACTTGCTGCTTGTGTCGGGCTCGACGAATGGACGCGCGTCTCGTGTTGACAGTGGTCGATGCACGTGAGGCTATACTGAGTCCGCAAATCGCCGCCATGGCTCCTCGATCTGGCAGCTAGTATTCCGGGGAAGTCGTTTGTATCGCTCGGAGTGCTAAGCGTACCGAAACACATACATTGTCACCTACATGTATATAAGACAAGGATTGGATGAAGAGCGGAGTCGTCGATCGCGGAGGCTTGGCGAGGGCAGCGGGCCCGCCCGCTGGAGACATCACTTCGGCTCATACATACTATCGTATGCAGGATCCTTTGCCCCCAACTTAGCTTCCAACTTTTGCGGGGTCGGCCATAGTAAAAAAGAAGGCTTAGCGGGTAAACACCTTGTTTTCTCGCTATATTGCTGCCGCCGTCGATGAAGCTATAGTTTGCTAGTAGTTTAGAGTTTACGTTGATTATAAGATGTATGCTTATTGCTGTTACTGCCGCACGGACCCCTGCCGCCCTCGCCGCCGCCCTTACCGCCTTACCGCCGTCTTACCGCCTCCTTCTACTCCTACTCCTACTCCTCCTCTTACTCTTACTCCTCCTCTACTACCTACTACTACTCTTACTCCTACTCCGCTACCTCGCCGCCGCTATGCCTAGTCGGCTATCTAACTAGACGTTGTACCTCCTTACTGTCGCCTTCGCGTATAGTACCGCCTCGAACCTAGACCTTGCGGCAAAGTACGGTATTAATCGCAAGACCGTCTATCGCATTAGGAGGTACTAAGAGTCGGTTAGTTCGCCTTATACTCTAGTAGTGTCGGCTATAAAGAGGGGGGGGCCTAAGATGCTAGATAAAGAGTAAGAGTAGCGTGTATTAGACTACGTCGATAATAGGCCGACTACATACCTTAATAAGGTAGCTTAGTTCCTCTTCGATAAGTTTAGAGTAGCTACTTTAGAGAGTACGATTAGTAGAACTCTTAGCCGCGCGTAGTACTCGCGGAAGGTAGTTCGACGTATAGCATTGTAGCGTAATTAGGTACTTAGAGACACGTAGGTTAGTAAGGCCGCTATCTAGTCCTAGAAGTAGCTAATATTCATCGACGAGAGCGCCGCTAGTAAGCGCACTAGCTAGCGTAAGTACGGCTAGTTACCTCGCGGAGTGCCGTATAACGGCAAGTAGGAGCTTAAGCAATCTAAGCGCTAGTTAGTACTACTAGCTATGGCGGTAACTAGATATCTACCGGATCCGCTTATTATCTAAGGAGGCGTTACTAGTAAGCTCTTCGTAGAGTAGATATTAGACTATATGCTTCCGTATACCGTGCTAGGCTAGATCCTCGTAATGGACAACTATAAGATCTACTTAGATGCTCGTCTTCTAGTACTAGTAGCCGCCTATAGCGTAAGTATCGAGTATCTACCTCCTTATTTACCGGATTACAACCCAATCGAACTGTCGTTTAATAAGCTAAAGGCCTAGATCCGGAGGTACATTAGCGAGGCTATAATTGTTACGATCCGACAAAGTCGTCTCGACGTAGTAGAGCTCGGTAGGCTTGGTTAGTATTAAGACACGGGTATAGGAATACTTCTCTCTATGTTAGTAGAACCTAATAAACCTCTCTAAGTAAATTACTAAGCGTTAGTATACGAAGACCTTTTAGTTAGATTAAAACATAAGTTAAATACAAACTACCTATATAGAGATCTATTACGATATATATAAAGGAGATTCGTATCTCGTTGTCCTACTCTATATACTTTATGTACTCTATAACTATAAAGTAATAGAGTAATAGAGCAACCTTAGTTACGTAACTAGTTTTACTCTATGCGCTAAGACGGACGCCTAATAGAGTAAGTTGCTCGTGCGGAGTCTTCTGCGTTATGTACTACAATGTTCGTAACACTATTCCCCTTCTAGCCTAGCTCGGTCCCTAAGCTTATTTATTCTATTGTTTGTCTTTATTCTTTCTCTAACGATACCTTCTAGAGTTCGCAAGTACAAGTCGTCCCGCGAGCGTCGAATTACACTTGCTAGTTTTATCGACGAGTACGGCGACATTATGCTAACCGTTTGTAACTATTATAAGGTTAACAAGAAGGTATACCGTGTCTACGTTTAGAGTAGTCGGTGCAACGAATATAACCGTTCGAATTTCTCGGATTGCGACATCTAAGTAACATTAAATAAGTTCTCGAAGTTAGTAAGAGAGCGGAATTCCTTAGTGTCTAGAATTAATAAAGCGCGCGCGGCGACGGTAGCTACGCAATCTATAGTAATAGAGGCTTAGAGTCGTTTAAGTAAGGCGTTAGCGAAGGAGATGCGGCTACATTGTTAGCTAGACTAGAATAGTCGTCGTGCCGACGAAGCGGTTGCTATTAAAGAGCGTAGTATTGCGGAGTAGAAGATAGAGGAGTTTACGGCGGAACTCGATCTTCCGTTATTTGAGCCTACGCCTTAGGATGATCGGTTAATAATAAGTCCTTCCGGCTAGGATGCTTTCGTCTAGGGCGTCCCTAGATTTAGTATTAACATTCGAGAGGTTCCGAGTTCGTAGCCTAATCCTTCGTAGGAGATAATCGAGACCTAAGATCTAGTAGTCGATTTCGTATAGCGCTACTAGAACTTCCAAAGTTCTTCTATATAGTAGGTAAGATGTTTCTTAGGTTCCTAGGTGTTGTCTAACTTTAGGTAACCCTTCTACTTAACGAGGTAATGCTAACCTCGTTTTTCTAGGACCTTCTCGACTTCGAATTCGTTATCCTCCTATAGTTGGAAGTAGAACGTTATTTATAGCGTAGAGTTCGGGTCTACTAGTTCTAAGAGTAAGATATAGAACACTAGGTGTATCCTAATATCCTTAGGTAGACTAAGCTTGTAGCTAGCCTTACCTCTTTGTTCGTCGACTAAAAATAGTCCGACCTTTATATAATCTAGTTTCTTTGTACCTCGTCGGGTCTTAAGGTTCTTCGTAAGGAGGTACACCTTATCCCCCTTCTTAAGTAGAGATGCCGTTTTTAAGTCTCTATGTCGGCTACTTATTAAGGTATTCTAGGACTTAGTAATTGCTTGTCGCATCGTAGTATAGATGTACTTAAGTAATCTAGAGTTGGCTAGGGCTCTGTCGGTTTGTAGCCCGAGTCGTAGTTCTATAAATAGGTTCGGATTCTTGCTATAATTAGCGAAGAATAGTGTTTGTTTAGTTGTCTCGGAAGCATTGTTATTAAGTACAATTTGTACTATAGGCAATAGTAAGACCTAATTGTCCTACGTATAGTTAACGTAGTAGCGTAGGTATGCTTCGAGCGACTAGTTACTTCGTTCTATTTGTCTATCCGTTTGTAGGTAAAAAGCTATAGATAGCTTATGCTTAATTCCTATTACTACGACGAGCGTCTTCTAGTAGTTAGATGTAAAGAGTTTGTCTCGGTCTATAATAAAGACTATCGGTATCCTATAGTAGCGTATAAGTCTATTAAGCACGAGGTAGCCTAATTACTCTACGTTAATAGCCTCGCTACAAGGGATAAAGTATAAGTATTTCGTAAGTCGATCGACTATAACTAGTATAGAGTCGTGTTATATTCCTAGTACTAGGTCCTTGGACTTAGGAAGCTTAACGATAAAGTCTATCGTAACTTCGTCCTAAGGTTACTAAGGCGGTTTGCGGAACTCTAGGTTTCCGTACTTAGCGTACCGCGAGGCCTTATTCTTATTGTAGCTGTCGCATCGCTTAATGTACTTAGAGACTTTCCGTCTTATATCGGGAAATACGAAGTTGCGTCGTACGTGTTCCGTAGTTCGAGCAATCCTAGGGTAGCCGAGTGTCGGTCCGTCGTAGTAATCTCGAATGTAGTTGTCCTCTTTTCCGGGTAGTACCTTAAACTTCCTATATTCGACTAGGAACTATTCTTGGTTATTGCAGAGTATTCGTAAGGTAGCATTAAACTCCTAAGTATCTACGCTTAAGCTGCCGTCCTTGTTAATCTTAAGGATTCGTTGTAGTTTTAACGAAGTATCTTCTATATAGTCGATTCGTCTACTTAGCGCGTCGGCGCGCCTATTGTCCTTGCTTAGAGTGTATATAATATCGAACTAGTATTGTCTAAGTAGCTCTAACTATCGACGTTGTCGTCTCGAAAGATCCTTAGTAGTTATAAAGTATTGTAGGTTCTTATAATCTAAGTAGATAGTTAGTTCGGTTGCTCCTTTATAATATATTCTCTAATGGCGTAATACTACGACGATTGCTAGTAGCTCCTTGTCGTAGATTTCGTAGTTCTATTCCGCCGGCGACATCTTCCTTAAGAAGTATATAATAGGGTATCTATTGCCGTTATCTTCTTAAGTAAGGTAAGCCCTAATAGTAAAGTCGGATACGTCGGTTTCGATAATGACTTTCTTTTTTAGGTCGAACATAGCTAGTGTTAGTACGGATGCACTTGCTTGTTTAAGGCGTCGGAACGCCTTTTCCTAGTCTACTCCCTAGATGAACACGATGTCCTTTTTTGTAAGGTTCGTAAGTAGTATAGCGATCTTAGAGTAGTCCTAAATGAACTTACGGTTGTAGTTCGCGAGTCCTAGGAATGCCTAGACGTTCTTAACTGTCTTAGGAGCCGGCTATTCTATAATGGACGTGATTTTCTTAGGGTCTATACGTATTCTATTAACGCTAACAATAAATCTAAGGAAGTTAACTTCCTTCTTAAAGAATTTGTACTTCTCTAGTACGGTTCGGCATCCTGCCTTATCTAGTCGTTCGAAGACGGTGTCGACATCCTTAATATGTTGTTCTCGGCTGCCCTTTATAAACACTAGTAGGTCGTCTATATAGGCAATAACGATAATGTCGAGGATATGTCGAAGCGTTTCGTTAATAATTTCCTAATAGGTAGCTAGTGCATTAGTAAGACTAAATAGCATTACTAAGAACTCGTAGAGTCTAAAGCGTGTCCTAAAGGCGGTCTTCTATTCTTTACCTTCGGCTATGCGTATGCCGTAAAAGGCGTCGCGTAGGTCGATCTTAGTAAACTATTGTACTCTAGTAAGCCTATTCTTTATTTCTTCGATATTCGGTAGCGGGTACCGATTTTTGATCGTAATCGCGTTAAGTCGTCTATAGTCGATAACTATCCGTAGCTTGTCTAGTTTCTTCGGAACGAACATTGCTAGTAAGGCCGTAGGTAACTAGGATTTACGTATCTAGCCCTTAACTAAGTACTTGTCGATCTACTTACGTTGTTCTTCTAGTTCTCGTTATAATAGTACGTAAAGTAGTCCCTATAGTAGATTCTTATTAGGCTAGAGTCTAATCTTATAATCCTATAGTTAATACTTAGGTAAGGCGTCGAGCCCTATCTCTTCCTAAAAGAGTCGCTTCTATCTTTGGAATTCTTTAAGGATCTCCGAAGGTACGTCGTGTCCTTTATTAGTTCTAACTTTACGACCCTATAGGACCTTACTAGTGTCTATCGAACTCGAGCCAAACTATAGCGTCGTTGTCGGTTAGCGGAGTTATATGTCCGTCCTTTCCTTATCCTTTATCGAACTCTACCGATGTAAAGGGTTAATGTCGATAACGTAAATACATCTCTTAAAGATAAGTACTCGCTTCCTCTATTCGATATAGGGGTTGTATCGTTCTAACTAAGGAGTGCCTAAGACGATATTATGCCTAGCCATAGGTACAACATCTAGGGCAACCGTCTCGTAGTGCTATTAGAAGACTAGTTATAGTAGCATTGTCTTACTATCTACGTCGGGTAGTAACGAGCTATCGACGGCCGTTAATTTGTATCCTCCGTTTTTCTTCTTTCGGGTCGCGATCCCGTAGTGTTTAACGAACTATACTAAGATAAATGTTCCGCTAGCTCCGGAGTCTATTATAGCATAAGTTTCGTGTCTATCTACAATGCATTTAGTACGGAAGACTAGTACTAAAGTCGTCTAAGCATTCGTGTTATTAAGTTCCCGTAATCTACTCTTATTAACGGGTCTTATTAGTTTTTTAACTATGTAGCGGAGGTCCTAGTGTCGTCGAGGCAGATTTCCTAATTAAGGGGTCTACCCTTAGATCTAAATGTAATCCTCCCTCCGTACTATATTATCGTAACTTGTCCCTTAAGCGTAGCTTAGTAATGTTAGAAGATCCTTCCTATGTAGGTCGTAGGTATTATTCCGTTTAGCATAAGTAGAGGTATCGACTACTATAACATGTAGTTCGTACATTGCCGTTTTATTTCTTGCTCTAGAATCTTATCGTCCTAATATTTAACCTAGATTTACTCGATCTCCTTATATCGCTATATAACGGTATATACGCGATCTCTTATTTGTCTAGAGATAGCAATTCCTATTGGCGTAAGGTATCCTCTACTTAGATAGAATATACTTCCTATTAGTACGGCCTCTTAAACGTATAAGTAATTGTAGTCCTTAAGGTTGTTAATTTGTCTATAGGTCTAGAACATAGATCGTACTTAGAGCATCGTTTACTCGAACTCGTAAGGGTGTAGTCGTCGCTTCCCGGATATCTTAGGAAACATCTCCTCGAATCGTTAGGCTAGGTAGAGGACTATCCGTCGGATTGGTTCTAGTCTATCTACTAGGAAGTTAAGTACCTCGTTGTCGTCTAGTTCGTCGTCGTCGGAATATTCGTCTTTAGATTCTTCCGGCGTTAGTACTTAATCGGTAGTAGAACCGTCAACCTCTAATAGTACTCCTAGGTCTATAATTTAGTCGTAATTAGGTTGTCTCGTACTCTAGAGTACTATAGCCTATCTAATTAATTCGGTGTCGCTCTCTTCTTCTAAAGAGTTTTCGTAGTTGTAGTATAGGGTTATATTCTCTCGTATAAGCGGAGGTAGAGACCTTCCTCGGGCGTAATAGCCGTCGTCTCTAGCCTACTATAGTAATGCTAAACGTAATGCTAGCACTTCGTTATCTAGAGGGAGGTCATCGTAAATAGTGTTCTATCTATACCTTTTAATAACGTTAAGTTCCTTGCGATGCTTACGTAAGCGGCTAGGGAAATACCCTTCGCTATTCTTAGAGGACTAATACGTCGTACATAAGTCGTTGTAGCAAGCCGTCTAGTATATCTAAGCGTGTTTAAGTTCTTCCTAAACCGTAGTGTCGTATTTATCGCGAGTCGTTTCGATCGGTAACTCGTTGTCCGTTCTAGTTATAACGTTAACCTTATAAGGCTACGTGTTAGCCTTACGCTACTATAGTTG
>JAWDJV010009743.1:0-19316 GCA_033119285.1 Teratosphaeriaceae sp. CCFEE 6253
CCCTGCGTCTCGCTGATGTTGCGCACGATCTCGTTGAGCTTCGGGACGTCGCGCACGTCGATCTGGCGGTAGTGCAGCGTGCACCCTGCGTTCTCTTGTGTCAGCAATTGCGCACAGCCACACACAGCGCGTCCTCGGAGCGAGGGGCGACTCACCCAGTTCCTCCGCCGCCCGCTTCTGCACCCGGTAGAAGTCCGGCGAGGGCTCCGGCAGCCGGTCCAGCGCGTAGACCGTCGCGCCCGCCTCGAGCAGCGCTTCCGCCTGCACGAGCCCCAGCCCGCGAGCGGCGCCCGTCACCAGCACGACCTTGTCGTTGAGATTGAACTCCGGCAGCCGCTTGCTCGTGCCCAAGAACGAGGCCGCCTTGACATTGTCCTTGAGCGAGATCGCCTCGTCCCGCGGCGGGTCTGGTGGGCCCCGGTCCGCGATCGGTGCGTTGCCCTGCGGTGGGTCATGGAGGTCGTGCTTGAGGCGGCAGTGTTGGATGGCGGGCCGGATGCGCGGGTGCAGGGCGGAGTGGCGCACGGCTCGAGGCGCGGTGCGCAAGAATGTCGCCATGGGGTATAGACAGCTCAGCAATAACGCTTTCCAGCTCGAGATGTTTTCGTTAGAGCTCCAGCAACTCAACAAACGCGACCTCGGACGCAGCAACAGCAACAGCTGCACCGAGACAAAACGCACAATGACCGCAGCGATGACGAACAGGACTCGAGGGCGTTAGGTTTACTTGGTCTGTGGCACGTGGGGGGACCCAGGCCCTCTTCAGCATCCGCACGAGCCTTTTGCTGGAAGTCAGCCACCAGAGCGTCAGCCAGTTTGTCGCACGGCGCATGGCGTGAGAGGGTGCTTAAGCAGTCCGCGACGACCATTCGGGTAACTCGAGCGGCCCCTCGGCGCTTCCCCCCTCTGGTACCTGGAATCTAGCACCGAAGCAGCAGGTGGGGGGGCTCGAAGCGGGGTGAAGTGGGGTGTGTGTGCGGGATGCTGGATTGGGATGGCCGCTGAGGTAGGATAGGAACATGTCTGCGCTGTGTACACAAGCGACGCATCAACAACGGGGATGCAATGCTCTCCGTCGCTGCCAGAGAATTAGTCCGCGATCCCGCTGCTACGCGCTCACCTCGCCACGACATCACCCAGCCCCGAGCCTAGGCCCTCTTCTTCACCACATGCTCGCCCCCCGCATCCCTCAGCCCAAACACCAACGCCGCGACCCCCAACACCGTCAACCCCACATTCCCATACACCCCGATATCCATCGCGACCGTATGATGGCTCGCCAGCTTCCAATGCTGATACGCCCCCACCCCCGTCGTGACATGATGGAACAGCGTAATCAGCACCGCCGCCCGCGCATACGGCTTCTTGTACTGACTCGGCGCGGGATCCGCGAGCGCGGAGCCGACCAGCGACGCCGGGAGCGGCACCGCGTCGGCCAGGGCCAGGAGCAGCATGGCGAGGGTCAGGAGGCCCCAGGCGTCGGTGCGGATGTTGTAGAGCTCGAGGTCTGTGGTGGGTTCTGTCAGACCTGCTTGGATGGAGGAGACCGTGAGCGTTCAGAGAGCGCACCGTTGGGAGCCGTGCCCAGCTTGACCAGGTAGGATTGGGCTGGGGGGCGGAACCATTCGGCTACGGTGATGGGCGAGATGATGCGCATGCTGCCGCGCAGGGCGTACCAGAAGGCGGTGCCTGGGCATTGTCAGCCGTGCCGTGAGTTCATGGATCCAGCGTACACGTACCAAAAACGTAGGCATGGTAAGTCTGGCGCGATCAGCTCTGTTCCTCGATATGCGGTGGGTGGAGTGTCTCACATTGGTCAAGCCTTTGATGGTCTTGACGAGAGACATCGTCACTGTCCTCTGCGAAGCGGGTGGGAGTGAAGGAGAGGAAATGTTTGCATCGAACAATCCTCACACATAGACAATGCGGTGAGACTACATGTAGGTAGAGCTCCTCTGCTGGAGTGATCGCGTGTGACATCCGAGCAGGCCAAGCTCGCATTGTGCGCAGCGAATGGCGTCACAAGAGCCCGAGAGCTCCGATCGCGTGCATCACTGCCCCCGCGAAGGACCTACCCCTGGAAGCACGAGCACGTCGCATCCAGGCACGCGAGCGCAAGATGTGCGGCCGCTGCTGTCTACCTTACTACGCGGCGTCTTCTCAAGGCTTCAGCAAGACACCCCCGAATGCAGGCTGCAGGGTTGCATGGGAGGTTTGGTGACCAGTGCCGCTGATGTGCGACGCATGCGGTGGACTAAATTACAGCCTCGTCTATGTTATTGGCATCGTGTATGATATACTCGAGTTCGCAAGATGCGGCAGTTGCCCGCCGCAGCGGTTCTCGGCATTTAATGCGGTGTTCCCGCCGTGCATCCACAGTGAAGCGATGAGTGTCTGGGGTACTCGTCCTCCCTACCGACGCTGTAGCTTCGCCCTGCCTGTGTAGGTGTCTCATCGGCGATGGGATCTGGAATGCCTCGCCTACAATACCCCTGCCTCGCAGTCTAAGCCGCGAAGGCACCGCCACCAAGGTCGCCAAAATCGCAGCGAGTTCGCTCGTCCGGTGGCGGCAGGGTCGACGTGAGCTTAGCGGTGGGGTCGTTCCGGGTGGCTTCATCGCCTCAGCAGGGCAAGACCCATGAAGTGGTGGCTAGTGATCAGCCACAAGGACCATGGATCCGGGTCCAGGGCAGCAGTGGACGTATCGTGGAGGGGCTAGCAGTAGACTGAGCCTTGCAGAAGTCGACGGTCGAACTCCCTTGATGGCCATATTCGTCGTGACTAGGTCTGCAGGCGCAAAGAGTGCTCCTGTGAGACGTACAGCGCTGCGATGGCCGCAACTGAGGCAGCAGGAGCCAGTCGAAAGACTATGGGGAATGGAACCGGAGGGAACATCTTGCATCAGCCATTCCTCATTATGATCCGGCCATCCACTACCCCTGCAGCGGCTGACTCATGCCACCAAGCGTGACCATCTTAATCGTCATGTACTCCTCCACGCCGTACCTGCTCCCCTCTCTCCCAAAGCCGCTCCACTTCACACCGCCAAATGGCGCCGCGGCATCGGAGATCAGGCCGGTATTGATCCCAACCATGCCCACCTCCAGCGCCTCGGCAACCCTGTAGCAGCGCTGCACGTCCTCGGAGAAGAAATAGCCTGCCAGCCCGACGTCGGCCGCATTCGCCAGCTTCACGACCTCAGCCTCACTTTCGAATGGGAAGAGCCCAGCCACTGGCCCAAAGGTCTCCTCCCGAGCCAGGTCCATCTTCTCCGTCATATCGCGGATGACCGTAGGCTGAAAGTAGTTGGCCCCGAGATCCGGCATCTTCTCGCCGCCCACCAGGACCTTGCCGCCCTGCTTGACGGCATCCTGGACGTGCGCCTCCACCTTGTTCACGGCGCGGTCGTGGATCAGCGGGCCGTGCGTCACGCCCTCGGCGTAGCCGGAGCCGACCTTGAAGGCCTTCACCTTGGCCGCGAAGGCGTCGGCGAACTGGTCATAGATGCCCTTCTGGATGTAGAGTCGGTTGGCGCAGACGCAGGTTTGGCCGGAAGAGCGGAACTTGGAGGCGATGGCGCCGTTGACCGCCACGTCGACATCGGCGTCGTCAAAGACGATGAAGGGAGCGTTGCCGCCCAGTTCGAAGGAGAGCTTCTTCAGCGTGTTCGCCGACTGCTTCATCAACAGTTTGCCAACGCCGGTGGAGCCTGTAAAGGAGACCTTCTTGACAGTGTCGGATGATGTGATTGTCTCGCCGACTTCGGGTGTATTCTTCAGTGCAGTCACGATGTTGACCACACCTGGAGGAATGCCAGCGCGGTGCGCAAGCTCAGCCAGGGCCGCTGCCGTGAACGGCGTCTCGCCAGGCGACTTGGCAACGACCGTACAGCCAGCTGCCAGTGCCGCGCCGACTTTACGCGTGATCATGGCGGCCGGGAAGTTCCACGGAGTGATCAGACCGCAGACACCGACGGGCTGCTTGTTGGTGAAGACCCGGTTCCCCGGCACACTGGCCGGGATGACATCGCCGTAGATCCGCGGCGCCTCCTCGCTGAACCACTCGAAGAAGTTCGCGGCGTAAGTCACCTCGCCCTTCGCATCGGCCATGGGCTTGCCGTTCTCCCACGTGATCAACTTGGCAATGTCGTCCGCGTTCTCCATCATCAGGTCATACCACTTCCGCAGCATGCGCGATCGCTCGCGGCCCGTCAGCTTGCGGAAGCCAGGCAAGGCGTCGGCCGCGGCCTTGATCGCTGCCTCGGTGTCCCCTTTGTCCATCTCCGGCATGGTGCCAATGAGCTTGCCAGTGGCAGGGTCATGGACCTCGAAGGTCTTGCCCGACTTGGCCCCGACCCACTGGCCGTTGACGTAGGTCTTGTCCTTGAGGAGCGACTTGTCGCTCAACGGAGGGACGCTGTGCTGCATGGCGTAGGTCGATCGGAGTATCCGTAAGTGATTTGTGGGCTGGATGTGTGATCGAAGGGCAGGTTTGGAGCAGATTGTGCGGATAATGCGTTTCATGAAGGCGGTGTTCGAGGGCATACACCCCAGCTATATACCACTCACTCGCTGATGTGATGTGGGCTGGTGGAAGTGGACATGTCGAATGCTCCGTCATCAGCATTCATGATTTCCTTTGAGCTCCGTTTCAAGCTTTGCGGGGCGCACTAGCTTGAGTTTCGGCCCCATGGCCCCAACTTCAACGACGACGATGGCAAAGGCCTCGCAGAGGCACGCAAGTGATATGGCGGAGACTATGCCTATAGCCTCAATGGCACCGTCACAGCCGATCTCCAGGGATCTGATGTTGGGAACATCGATCGCCCAAACCTCGAGCAACCAGGCTCGCCAGTATATTCGAACCACAACTGATGCGGTATAACTACCTCTCCTGTGGTGCTAATGCGTTCGGCTGGTGAATCCCATTGGACACTCGAACATGTCCAGTCCAGCCGCAAATACACTGCTGACGGTCAATCAATGAGCGGCGGCACGAGCTCGCGTATTGGAACGGCACGCAGCGAAAGCGAACGAGACAAGCGCCTCCTCGAATTGCTTCGGCAGCCCGCAGTAAGCTTGTTTCGACAGCGACCGGACCGAGTAATTTAGTTCCATCCCATGATGCCTTCGCCCAACATCATCTGGCCGTTCACCAAACAGATCCGCCGTCCGATTACACCGCCCGCGCCAACCCCGAGACTCAGCCGGTCCGGTAGCGCGAAAGACCCGCCGCTGACTGAGGATGGCGGCACCATGAAGCTATACAGCACTCGCGGCTCGGCATCACACTGTGACTGTCTGAGATCTCCGTCGCAACTGGATCGGCACGTGTGTCAGTATGCGTCGAGTGCCTTGCGTTGGCAGCATACGCACTGAACGACGACCCGAGTATCGACGCCCACGCCACTCTCCAATCCGGCAATAGAGGCTGTTGTTCGCTTGCTTCGATCGTCGTCTGCGAAGTGCAGAGAAAGCTGACGGCCCAGGACGGGCCGCGTGGAGTGCTCGCTACGCTGTAGGTGGGCTACGGTGCCTCCTTGGCTTGTTCGGTTGGATTCTCCCGAGCACATCGTCGAGAGCAGAATAATTCAGATGCGTTGATGAGAACGTTGCTGTGTGTGAGCACGATACGCATCATCTCGCTCGTAAGTGCTTCTTATGCGCTGAGTCGATACCGAGCTTTGTCCGCATGTTACTGCTTGGCAATTTGCTCAGTCTTGAGATCCTCGGTCTTTTGGACATTTGATCAAGTGAGTCCCGATGTCTGAGCTGCGAGTGGTCTGGCAGAACGGCACATCGTAGACACGCAAACCAGCATAGCGTTAGTCACAGCCCCTCCCGTGATGCTACGGACTTCGGTCGGACTGGTAAGATTACCTCGGAAACGGATGGGACACTATCGGAACGAGGAACATGAGGCGGTATGCGCAAAGGTCGTTCATATACTGGCAGCATATCAACCCTCTACGACAAGTGAGTGTCTACTCCCCATCGCTATCCCTCCCCATCTACAAGTCGCTCGACCTGCGATCCGCCTTCTCGGCAAAGTGACCAGACTTCTCGCCGCCCTGGCCAGCGATACTGCCAGCGCGGACGGCATCGTCGAGACCGACCTCGCGGTTGATCTCGCGCATGCGCTCGGCGTCAGCCGCGGCGACACCGACGGAGCCGAATAGGACGTCCATCTCCTCGAGGGACAGGCCCTTGGTCTCGGGGAAGAAGAAGTAGATGAAGGCGGCGCCCATCATGATGAGCAGGCCGAAGAGGATGAAAGTGCCGTAGGTGATGGCCGTGAACATCTGCGGTGTGACCTGGCCGACGATGAAGCTGCAGCGTGTTAGCGTGGGAAGTGTGCGAGGAGAGAGATCAGCTGCACTCACTTATTCATCCAGTTGCTGGAGGCGCCGAGGGCGATACCGTAAGGGCGCTGCGAGATGGGCCAGATCTCGGCAATGACGATCCAGGCGCAAGGACCCCACGAGTAGCCGAAGAAGACGACGAAGATCCAGACCATGACGACGGCCGCCCAGCCGGCGCCGACGTGGTGGGGCCAGTCCTTCTGGAAGGAAGCCATGATGCCCGCGACGATGAGATGGCAGACGCCCATACCGATGGCGCCAGAGACCAGGATCGGCTTGCGGCCGAGCTTGTCGACGTACATGACGGCCGGGATGGTGGCGAGCCACATGACGATGCCGACGACGCCGGTAGCGAGCAAAGAGATGGTGTTGCCGCTCAGGCCGAGTCCCTTGAAGATCTGGGGCGCGTAGTACAGGATGGCGTTGATGCCGGTCCACTGCTGGAAGAACATGGTGATCGTGGCCAGAGCGACACGGCGCAGCATCGGCTTGGACTTGAACAGCGAGGCCACGGCGACGAACTGCAGTTTAATGGTAGACGAGGACGAGCCGTCGGCCAGGTGGGGGAAGTGCTCAGCGACGGTGCGCTTCTCGAACAGCGATTGCGCCCGGATCTCGGCGTACTCGAGCTCGATGAGCTCGTGGTCCGTGGACAGGCCACGAAGGCTGGCGAGAGTCTTGCGAGCCTCGGCCTCGCGGCCGTGATGTACCAGCCATCGAGGGGAGAAAGGCATGAAGAGGATGCCCACGCCGAGGAGGAGAGCGGGAGCGAGCTGCAGGCACAAGGGCACGAGCCACGCTGCTTCGGTCTGGGTGTCTCCGGTGCCGCCGATGTAGTTGGTGCCATAGTCGACCCAGAAGGAAATCATGATGCCGGTCGTGATAGCAAGCTGTTGCAGGCCGACCAGGGCGCCGCGCACTTCCGGTGGAGCGCACTCGGCATTGTACATGGGAACAATCATGGACAAGCTGCCCACACCCATACCCGTGATGAAGCGGCCTCCGAGGATGGCGCTGTGGCCGGCAGATGTCACGGCAGTGGTCTGGATGATCACGCCGATGATGAAGATGATGGTGTTGACGAGGATGGCGTATTTGCGGGAGAAGATCTCGGCGAGGAAGCCAGAGTACATTGTCCCAAGCCACGCCCCGAGTTCGAAGATGGACGTGAGCCAACCCTTGTTCGTTTGGTTTGTGGTCCAGATGCCCATGTCTGGTAGACTATCAGCTGACCGAGTCATTCGGTTCGCGTGCTACTCTGTGCTTACGGTGGTTGAAGTTGTTCATGGCGAGCACGCCAGAGAACACACCCTGGTTGTAACCGTACAACAGACCACCGAGGCAGGCAAAGCAGGCGATACCGAAGACCTTTGCGTTCTTCACAAGGGCCATAGGACCGGCCTTGCCTTGCAGGGCCATGCGGGCCTGCGCGGCGGCATTGTCATATTGAGCACCTCCACCGGACACCATGATGGCGATGGCTCGTCAAGAGATAGGATTGGTTGTCGAGAGCGTCGTGTGTCCCAAGTGGTGAGGAAGCCGCGGGTCGAAGAGATGGCAGGCCAAGGATCAGACAGCTCTTATGGGATGGGGAAGGAAATGCTTACCGTATATACCCTGTTCGACGTTATATTGGCGGCAGCGGAGACCGCTACCACGATCCAGCCACCATTGGTCGGGCATGTGGACTGTCCTCACGTGTCGCGCTGGACTCCGGCTAAAGTGGAAAGCGCGTTGCATGTTCTCTCGCTCGAAGCTGGCCAGAGCCGCCAGGCGAGCTACCGCGGGCATGGGAGTGCTGACCAGATCATGCGCCATCGACGGCTTCGTACGGCTGCCGCGCTGGTGGGTGCGCTGCCGCCAACTGGGTGCTTTGCAGCTACCGCCAGACCCGTGTAGGGTTGGACAGTGTGGAGCCCCGAGCACATGGTTGGTAGCGAAGAGCTGGGGCATGCATGGAGGTTGCGGGGACGCAGATTTAGGCTGATGTCTGGCTGGGGATGTATCGCTTAGGTGGACACCCTCTGGGGCCGTGTGAGCCGTAATGCGAACCGGCAAGCGGCCCAGGCTTCAGGCTAAAGACAGAGAGCTGTGTCAGAATGTGAGAGCCTCTCGCACGCAACCTCAGGTCTCAAGACGAGAGCGCGCGCTGCGGATATCGGCACTACAAATTGAAGTACGCAGTGATCTTGCGTTCAATGGGCCCTCTTGCACAGAGCACTGAATTAGCGGGAGCTAGTAGCGACAACTACATTAGGCTTGCTCGAGATTCGAGCTGCTGGCCGGTTGGTCAATCTTATGAAGGCAAGATAAGGAGAGGAGAGGAGTTTTGTTGGAGAAGCGTCGTAGGCAACGGAGCCCGGTTGCAGCGCAGATCGTTCAAGGCTTGGTGAGCTTGATGTGAAGTGCCATCGAAGAGCGGGATGTGGAGCTCGCAGGCCCTGTCCTGCTTCCCGGCACCATGTGAGCGGGCGACAGAGATGATCTTGCATGACATGAGATCCACTAGGCCGTTCTGGACCCCAGTATTTGGAAAGCAGACAGACAGGCAGTGGTCCAGGGGTACGGAGTCAGATGCAGCCACTAAGAACCAATGGTAATTCGCAATCTGCCGGCGAGTAAGCATCAGTGCATCGTGCTCGCAGATGGGCCTCACCGAAGCTCGACATGGTGAGTGGCTCGGCAGAAGGTGCAGATGGTGTCTTTTCGCTGCAGATCAACCATGTGCCTTTGCATAGATGCCAGGTGGCTGGGTCCCGAAGTGATAGCCCATGTGCTGGCATGACCGCCAGCGGTGATGTTGCTAGGTCCTCCACTGTCCTCGGTGCGCAATGCAAGTGCACATGGCGGGGTGAAGCAAACGGTCTTTCCTGCAGCGACCATGAGTACAGCGGGGCCTGGTCCTCGCGAAGGCGCGATAGCTTCAAAGTTAAGACCCGGGGTGCAGGAGGGAGTCTCGGTGAAGCAGACGGTATATCCTCGTAGAGAGCGAGGACCGGGACCCTCGCACGCCAAGGGGAATGGACCGCGAGCGGTGCGACGTTCCTTCAGGACAGCGATGGGACTGGTCAAAGACCCAGTATGGCGTGGGCCACAGCATGCGCCTTGTCGGAGGTCGCCCGTTGGCAGCGGCAGCAATAGGCCCAGGCTGTTGTGATCGGCAGGGTCTACCGAATGGCATGCGTTGAATTTATTTGTTCCCGTCTTGTACGGCCGCTGTTTGCCTGGTCGTGCTATCATGGCTCGGACCTTCGGATTCCCCGAAGCACACGACAACAATGCAAGCCAGCCAGTCGAGACATGCCGCGACCAGTCGTTACCACCGCATCCAGCGCCTTCAATGTCGAAAAGAGTGGGCTTCGCCGAGTCCCTACATTTGGCCGTTTAGGAATGGATCGGATGACCGCTATCAGTGTAGCCGCCGGACATGTCCCTACGAGGCGTTTGGTAGGCGTGGTAATGCGATTGGGCGCAGTGTGCAGGAGCTGCAGGATCTGCAACTGTCCAGCCAGCAGGATGACATGGTCTTCGTAATGCTCACCTGACCCTTAGGAGCGCTCGACGTCTCCTCACATGCCCGACTCCGGCTCTTCCTCTCCCCCAACCACGTTGCGCCGCTTCCCCAAGGAAGCACTCGCAGCATCCGTACCCCGCGGTCTCCGGCGCCTCCTGGCCCTGACGTCCTTGCCTCTTCCCACCATCGTGGCCGTGATGGGCTGCAAGAACCCATCAACGTGCACGCCTCCTGCCATATCGGACTCCTCGCTCTCGATCGCTGATGATGCGGAAGCATCAACCATGGGCTCATGACCTTCTGACGGGATCACTACCGGCTTCGAGTCACTCGGCGAAGCGTCCCCTTCAGGGTCTTCTCGTCCTTCGATGTGCCGCACCTCCTTTGCGCTGAGCTTGTGTCGCTTGCGAAGATGCTCGCGCCACCGCCAAGCTTGTAGATAAGGCTCATGGTAGCGGGGGCAGTCTTCGTAAGGGCAGCAGAGCGACCGCACTGAAGCAGGCTCGGGGGAGCTGTCTTCGCTCTCAATCTCAGCTTCAGACTCTTGAGCAGGTATCATGTCAGGTCTGTACTCCACAATCGTGTCCTGGTTGCGATCTGCTGTAGTCTCAGGCATGGTCCTGAACGCCATACCCTCACCGAAGAGCGATGCACAGCGTCTGGCGGCGCGATCAACCACGACTGGGTCCCAGCCGACCAGGGATGCTATCCCGAGCACCTCGCTCCAGTCACGCTGTCCAAGCTGATGTATCGGGGCCTGCGGAGGTCTACGCTTTCGAGCCTTGGGCGCAGTCGGCATCACGTCCTCGTCCGTCTCGGCCTCGGCAGCCTCGGTGTCGTCATCTCCCTCTACACCGCGGTCATTGGCAGCGCCTACTTCCGCCCTCTGCTGCAGTTCTTTGCTTTCGGCGGGCCCTACAGAGTCTCGTGCACGTGATTTCGAGCGTGATGCAGCGTTCCTAGACCGCGATTGGGACTTTGAAGTCGATCCTGCGAGACGATGGCCTGCTCGGCTTACGTGCAGTCCGTTGAGCAGGTCATCTAGTTTCGTCAAGATGTGCCGCACCGCAGGTCTGGTGATCACGGCAGCTTCGTCCTCATCGGCCAGAAACTCAGGCAGCCTACCGGTATGCCGAGGAGGCCAGCCTCCCTTGGTCTCGCGCTCACTGGAGTCTGAACCTCCATCATCTTCGGTACGCGCACGCTTCGCCGGTCGCTCTGGTACAACGTCATGCTCATGTGCGCCAACGAAACAACGCTCCCTGAATTGCTCCTTGGCCCTGCGCATCATGAGAGCATGCAGTTCGTCCTCCAGATCTGCGCTCGGTCGCCAGAGCTCGACTTTGCGGTACGTGCCATCCTCGTCGTCCTCTACGGGACTGGCGGCAAACACCTCCTGCTTCCTCGGTACCTCGCTCGCAGGCAGCGGCCAAGCAGTCCACTGCCAATCGGGATGCCAGGGCACTTTGCCATCATCGTCTCGGCTTAGCCAAGTCCGCGTGCTCTGCCAGGGTCTTGCAGCAGCTGCTCGCTGAGGGTCGCGCAGACGTGACTTGAGCGCTTGTGTGTTATAGAGATGGGCGCTCAGATCATTGGCGCGTTCCTGGTCGAGAGAAGCAACGAGGTCGCGCTCGGTGGTATGCTTGCGCCACGTGCTTGCTGGGCCGTGAAAGCGGGTTTCTCGCTCATCTTCGTAATCATCTGAAGTGTCGTCGCTCACCGAGGGCTGAGCAGAATTATTCCCGGCTTGAGTGATGCTCGGTCGCTCCTCACCCTTGACGGCAGCGGACGCAGAGGATGGGGATGACTGCGTCGAACGCGCTTGACCGTCAATAGGGAATACTCCATTTCCGCCATTTATCGCCTCATCCATACTGGTGATGTCCAGCTTCGTCACTTGATGTGCGGCCTCGCTCCCACATGTCGTACCAAACGCAATGATCAGGAGATATCGACCGTGTCTTGGTCTGCGTGCTGAACTTGTGGGAGTCCGATTTGATCATATGCATACATTGCAGAGCCCTGGCCGTCTTCCGACGAACGCGTGAGGTGTCACTGCCCAATGCGGCACTAGCGTGCGGATTTCCTCCGCAGCGCCTGCCGATCACCGACCGTTAACTTTGAGGGAAGTGCAGTGAATTGAAGTCACACCTGCACCTCCACACCATTGCCAACACCACCGCCGCTACACATCGCCTGCTCGCTCGACTTTGCCTGGTGCAAGTCGTCTCACCCGCTAATCCTCTGCAACCCAGTCACCCTCGCTAGACACAACAGACTATGTCTGCCGCCGACCCCGTCCCACTCGATAGCATCCCCATCTCGCCCGACGGCGGCATGACTGACGCCACCAATGGCGCCTCCTCAAACGGCACCACCAATGGGACTCACGACCCGGAGAAGGTAATCACCGTCTTCGATGACCCGGCCAACTTCAACGTCAAGCACGCGTTGCAGAACGCATGGACGCTGTGGTTCACCAAGCCGCCGAGCGGCAAACAGGACTGGAATGAGCTGTTGAAGGAGGTCATCAGCTTCGACAGCGTGGAGGAATTCTGGGGCATCTACGTGAGCCCCCGCCATCAGCACATCTCTCACGTATTACCCTCACTGACCCCCACCTCGCAGAACAACATCACCCCCGCCTCCGAGCTCGCGCAAAAGTCCGACTACCACCTCTTCAAGAAGGGCGTCCGCCCCGAATGGGAGGACCTGCAGAACAAGCACGGCGGGCGCTGGGCCTACACCTTCAAGGGCGGCAACCGCGCCAACGACGACCTCTGGCTGCACCTCATGCTGGCCGGCATCGGCGAGACGCTCGAGGAGGAGAGCGACAACGAGGTCATGGGCGTCGTGGTCAACATCCGCAAGGGCTTCTGGCGCGTGGGGCTGTGGACCCGGACCGCAGGCCAGGCGCCGAAGAAGAGCGGTGCGGCTGCTGCCGCGGCTGCAGCGCCGGCCGCGGGCGCGGATGAGAAGGAGGAGGGCAAGAAGAGGCTAGAGCGGATCGGGAAGCGGTTCAAGAGTGTGCTGCAGCTGCCCGAGGCAGAGCAGGTCGAGTTCAGCGGGCACGCGGACTCGGCGCACTCGGGCAGCAGCCGTGCCAAGGCGAAGTTCGCTGCTTAGAGCTCGTCTGCCTGGGAGACGGTAGGAGGTCGAGAAGTGGACGAGGCACGCGGCTCTCTCGAGTCGCCAAGCGTTCTCCAAGCAGCACCTACTCACATTACGAGCATACGATAACTTGAGCACGGCCGCCGGTCGAGGGACGTGTAGCATGTGGCCGTCCATCGGAGAGACCGGCAGCGGTCAAAAGGCATAGCGAAGGCGTTCAGAGCGGCCACGAGAGGAGTGATATGGGCGGGGCGAGCTGGCTAAAAGGTATACCCAATACTCGCGCTCGATGTGGATACGGCGTTGTTTATGCAGCTGTGGCTCGCGGCAGTAGTCACGTATGCAGACGGTATTTGAGATGTCTTCATCGTCGGCACGTGTAGCACATCCCGCAGCGCAAGTCTCATCGCCACCTGCGCTGCTCCGTCTCCATCGTGTTCCCGCACTCTACCTCGTACCTCGCGTGGCTATCACGGCATACAGCGCAGCCGTGAACCAGTGCACACGGGAGCCATCCACCTCACCTCGTCATCATTGCCATTGTTGACAGCCGCCCCTTCCAGATTACATGTACATGTATCTTATTATCGACCCGACACGGACACTCGGCATCACGCATCCCCCGAGAAGCGGATCCGGCCCGGAGTGGAGCGCGCCTGTCTCATCACACAGCGCACGCGCCTATCCCGCCGACCTTTGCGCCGTAAAGCGTACACGGGGCTTTTGTGACGAAACGTCACAAGCCAAGCTTTGTCGAAGCATTTCCTTCTCCGTCTCGTTCGCATGACAATGACATCCCAGGCGATCCACTTAGCGATTATAGTGTGCAGGGACTGGTCGGGGCACACGGCGTGCGTGGCAAGGATCGGAGGATTTCACTGCGTCAGTAGGTGGGTGGGGTGGGGCCTTGTTCCGACGCACGACCGGAGGTTTCGCACGAGGTGGAGCAGGTGTGGCGTTGGGGATTGTCGTTGCATTGGCCACATGCTGTGTAGCGTGCCTCTGATGGGCCGCGCGAATTGTCGCGCTCGGAGGAGCATAGAGACATGGCAGGGTCTCTCGAGCATCTATGTGGCCCCAGAGAAGGGAGTCTATAGGCGCTGAGTATGAGGGGAAAGAGCAGCAGGAGGTCAGCATGCAGCGAATATGGTACATAGCGTGATTCAGCATATGCCTTTTCCCATATCGTCCTGTCTATGTATCTGTACAAGAAGTGCACGAAAAGACATTAACGAGCCGCAAAGGGTGGGTATGGTAAACGCGCGCCGCACCAAGAAGGGCCATGCACCCGACGCGGGGAAAGGTTGCGAGAACGCTCAGATCCAAATCAAACACTGCCACGAGCGTCACCGCCCAGTCGCAAAGCCTAAGCTTCGAACGAGCGCCGGGACCCAGGCCGCGCGGTGGGGGCGGTGAACGGCTTGGCCTTCCCCTGCGTCGCGACGGCGGACGCCGCCGTGCTCTTCCCCGTCACGGTCGTGGACGCAAACCCGTACCCAGACGAGCTGGGGACGGCGGTGACCGAGGGCGCGGCCTTGGAGGCGTCGCCGTGGTACCCGGCCGTGGCGTAGTACTTGGCCTCGGCGGACGCGAGCGAGTCGAAGGCGGTGTAGGCGCCCATGGTCGCGAGCGACGACACCGCGCTGCTGATGGCCGCGGGCTGAAACGCGGCGTCGCTGTACGCCTGCGGCGCGAAGGCCGGGTTCATCGGGTCCGAGTAGTCGATGGCGGTGGTGTAGCCCAGCTCCTGCAGGTAGGTGACGTTGAAGGCGTCCATCATGGTGTGGTCCTCGTGGATCAGGTTGTGGCAGTGGAACATGTACACGCCGTTCTCCGGCCCGAAGAAGGCGAGCACGCGCACCGTCTCGCCGGGGTAGAGCAGGACGACGTCCTTGAGCCCGGCGGCCTCGTAGGGGAGGACGCCGCGCGCACCGCCCGTGCGGGAGACGACCTGCATGTTGACCAGGTGGACGTGGACGGGGTGCACGGCGGGGCCGCCGGTGTGCCGGAGCTCCCAGAGCTGCACGCTACCTTGCTGCGGCCGGGCGAGGACGCGGTTGTTGACGTCGTTGAAGTCGATGCCGTTGATGGTCCACGTGCTCTGGCCGCCCATCTGGAAGTTGAAGGTGTGGTCCACGGTGGTGCGCGTCGCGGGCCACTGGATGTTACCGTTGAGCGTCGACGGTACCGCGCCGTTGTTGCTGCTGTCGCTGACTGTGCTGCCGACGTTGAACTGCATGACCTTGTTCGTGTTGGCGTACTCCTGGATCTGCGCCTGCTGCATGTTGTTGCCCAGCAGGATCTTTTTGCCGGCGTACTTGGAGAAGTCAACGACGACCTCGTAGCGCTCGCCCATGGCGATGACAAGGTCGTTGGTCGACACGGGGCTGCCGAACAGGCCCGAGTCGGACGCGATGACCTGGAAGGGGATCCAGTTGCCGCTGGGGTCGGCGAAGTAGAGGTCGTAGGTCCGACTGAGCGACATGTCGAAGACGCGGAAGCGGTACTTGCGCGGCTCCACATCCATGTATGGCCATGGCTGCCCGTTCACCTGCAGGATGTCGCCGAAGAAGTTGATTGGGTTGCCATTGGGCGAGGCCAGGTCGCCGTTGGACTGGAACTTGTGGTCGCTGAGCGCCAGAGGTACGTCGTAATGACCAGACGGCAGGCCCAGCGCGTCCTCTGCCGAGTCGGTAATCAAGTACAGGCCTGCTTGTCCGTAGTAGGCATCCGACGCCGTGTGGCCGTCTGCATGGTCGTGGTACCAGATCGATCGCGCCGTCTCCGAGTTGGGGTAGTAGTAGTCCTTCCACTGCCCGACCTGCATCTCATCGCTCGCCCACCCATCCCAAACAGAGTGCGTGTAGGAGCCATGGAGATGCACCGCGGCCGACACCTCGCCCTGGTTAAGGTAGCGGATGATCGTCTCCGTACCGCGGGGAATCTTGTACGTCGGGCCTGGTGATGTCCCGTTGTAGCCAGTCATGTGGGCCGGTCCCAGGTTGGGGTAGACCTGCTTGGTGAACGGTTCGATCACGCAGCTGTAGAACTGCACGGTCCGGCCATTGAACACCTCGGTACTGAACACCACCGTTAGCACATGTCTCCAGGGATGGCGCACGTTGCCAACCTACTAATCGGGCTGCGCGACCTCTGGAACGGGTAGCGGATATTTGAACATGTAGTTGTAAGCTGGGCTGCCCGCCGACTGACCCGCGCCTCGCCATCGCCCGAGCGCGTTGGCGGATGATATGGACGCGAGGCCAATGGCCAGGAGGTTAGAAAAGGTATAGTGCGCCATCGTGAACAGAAAGTGTGATCCGGAAAGGAGTGTGGAGAGCACCGGGAGAAGGAAATGGCCAGTCGATATGGACAGTCGAACCAGGTAAGCTGGGGGAAGGAGTGGCGACTGCTGAGGTAAAGAAGACGTCCCACTGGCCCAGGAGCGCCGTTGACTGACACGAGCCGACTTGGCGCCAGGGCGTCTGATATACCCATCAGGGCTGCCATGCCGTCGCTACACGAGCGCGCGCCACCTCCAGCGCCTTCCCCTTCGCTGGCTAGCTGGGATGTCTGAGCTTCCGGTCCCTGGGCGCGGGCGGTCGGTCGGTGGGTCGGAGAAAGCCGTGTGGTGGAGAGACAGAGGAGGCCCAAATTTTTCTCGCTTAGCCGTGGCTCAGCCCCTGTCACCTCCGAAAATACTTCCTGCATTGGCACGACTGGTGACGCCACGATCTGCACCTCTCTGCTGCACCTGCAAGGTCCCCAGGGCGCGCCGGCAGGGCTACCGATATTGCTGCGCGCCGAAGAATTGCACGGCGTCGCGCAGACGATGATGATGAATGATGGCGCACACAGGGTCGCCTGCCGAGTGCCCGAGTGGGCTCCTCACACGGAGAATTGACTGACGGTAGCGCGCCCGCCGTGCCCTGATGGAGCGAACGAGCCTGCCGCTATCCGCTGGCGCACATCAACTCCGGGCGAAAGTCTGCGACCGACAGGCCGAATGGGGGACGGCCGTGCGCGTCAGGGTTGTGTCAGTGAGATGAAAGCCAGCCGCCACGGCTCGCCTCTCGCCCCGACTGAATTCATCCGTCACGCCCGCCATCATCACCGTCGGTAGTCTAGACCGCCCGTCCTTGCCAGAGGGGCCCTGGGATCAGGTGATTGTGCGACCGTTCCATCGCCGCCTTCCACGCGATCAGGAGACCGACGGCGGAAACGTGCGCGGGCGACAGCGAGACATTATCGAATCCCTCCTTGGCTGGCTGGGCGGTGGTATACATGGGGTGCTCCCAACTCCCAAGACGCTGACAGCCGCGCAAAACGTGAGGGTCCTTACCGCTGTGCCGCGCAAAGGAACTACATGTGGCTACGTTTCAATACATCTGTGATCGTGTCTACTAGCAGTGATGCGCTCGCTATGTGATACTCCGTACAGGCCTCCAATAGTCTGCCAGCACTCTCCCCGGTTTCACCGAGCCGTTCGCTTCGTCCCGGCTGCGTTGGGACTGGCTTGGGTTGCGCTCTCATCAGCGATGCAACAAAAGCCGCGACTCGGTCGCGATCCAGCGCTGCGAAGCACGATGGACTCGTATCCGGCATCCGCGGTTGCATCGCGTGCCATAGCGGCAAGATCAGTCGCCCTCAGCCTTGCTTCTCAGCTGTCTCCGGTGCCGAGCGTTCCCGCTCAACAGTAGTCACACGTAAGAGCGCCGTAAGAAGTGACAGCCATGGCTCGCGGCGCCGTACTCCTACGCCAGTCAGTGGACTATCGACGTCCCCGTGCCACCGCGGTGCTGTCCGAATTTGTAGAGTGCAGGTGGACGCCAGGCCGTCCATCCAACCAACTCTGCGGCGAGATCGCAAGCCAACCGATCCACCTGCATCTCACTCGCAGAAACTCCAGGAAGGAAGCTTGGCCGCATATCCGGTAAGGTGACAAGGCCAGCCCATCACCAACTGTGTCATCACAACAGGCATCTGATGAGGCGGGCAGTACGCTGCACGCCCACATGGCATCTGCAGCGGCACTCGGCTCCTCGGATCCTTTTTGCGGGCCTTCGATCGATCGACTGCAGGTGCCAAAGTCAGGTTCCGGCGTCCACTCGTCATCGACCCTCCATCCTTCGCGACTTCGACTTTATTGCTTTCGTGGATGGCAAAACAAGGGTTGCGCTCTACAGAAGTGCCGCGATGGGAGGCCGTGAAGTCACAGCGATGGCGCCGGTAAATGCCAGCGTGTACCAGGTTTTGGAGCGCGTGGCGGAGCTTACACGAAGCCACCTGCGCAGGACTGCTTGCTTTGTCGATGACACAACTCTGGCGGAGGGCGGCCGATGATCGAGCCTCGCGGGTCGTCCTCGTACGGGCGGTGCTTGGTGATGATGATGGCAGCAACAGTCGACTCGCCTAATAACGAATGCACCGTCCGAATCAGCTCGATTATGCAGAAGCCACAGTCGGCTCGCGAACCTACCGTCCTGAAGGAGGTACCCGTATTGGTCGTACCAGCAGCTCTCCCCCACCCTCCGTCGCGGATCCCACTCCGTGTGGCTTCCCATCCGCCTCCGTGATGAACTCGGGAAACTCGTCACTCTGCCTCCTTCCCACCCGAGGACGCAGAAGGGCAAGCAACAGCCATCCTGGCAGGGACGGGATCGTGCGAACGGCACGCGCGCAACCACGGCAGCCCTGTGAGCACGCTTTCCCCGCTAATAATAATGCATGTGGTTGGTGAACTCTCGCTCGGCGATGTTATCGCCGCGTGCTGGGGAGGGCGGCACGCGTGATGGTCATTGGGAAGTCTCGATGGGACAAGCACTCTTGTCGCTGGATGTCAATAGGACGTCAATCAAAACAAGATCTTATCGATGATGGCTCGTTGGCAGGAAGTCCGCTATCCGCATATGCGCGGGTGCGCATCCCCGTCTCCTCCAAGGCTCGGTGAGGTCTGCCGCGTCTCGCGCATCGCCACGGCGGATGAAGGCATCGTCACTGGGAACGGATATGCCAATAACGCGCCAAGGGCTGGGCTATCAATGCGGGCACACCTCCCGCAGGACCAAGACATCGTTTCGGAAAAGTGAGTGGCAATACGCGCGCGTGGCTGTGGCGTTGCCCACGCACCCCCCAGCGCATCAGCGAGCAACAAGTGCATGCCAAAGAGCCATCTGCATCCACCCCCAACGACTGTCGTCCGTATAACCGTCAAGTGTCGTCGAAACAAGGTAGGAAACAAAGGTTGCAGGCCTGTGCAGCCCACGCGTATGTCACCATCGTAGGGCGACCGCTCGGTGATATGCAGTGACATTCGACGGATCGGCGACG
>JAWDJV010009744.1:0-19294 GCA_033119285.1 Teratosphaeriaceae sp. CCFEE 6253
GGCCCGGCGCCTCAGCCCAAGGCACGAGGAATCCTAGAATGGTACAGCTTGAGGTACATGACAGGGAGGAATGCGTCGGTCATGCGTACGTGGATACCCAAACCCGTCCTGACATGGCCGAGGGCCGCATGCTAATGAGTGTCCAGCGCTGGTGCACATTGTCGGTTCCTTCATCGTCCTCGGATACGCGCAGAACTACTACTTCCATCTGCGTAGGTATTGCCGAAAAGTGGCCACAGGCCGTCTGCTAATCCCGAGAAGGTCACCACAAGAACAACGCGCACTAAGCAGGGTCGGTGAGAGGGAAGTGGAAGAGCGAAGGCAGAGGGGCGTACGGGCTGTGTACATAGTACGGTGGATCGCTACATCGATGAGCTGAATGTGGCTCGCTCATCACCTCCTCCAACGTCGCGACATGGTCTTTTCGTCCAAAGCTCGACTTGGCCACATGTTAGAGCGAAGCCTTAACGCGGTTTGATTTTGGACCTTCCGGCACCGCAAGCACATCAAAACAGCTGGAAGACTGCGGGAGGCCATGCTCATCGGCTGCATGAATGATACGATTAGTATCCGCGGCGAACACCAGCGCTTTCGCTCGAGGCGACAATCCTCAAGAGCATCCGACACCCTGCACTCGTTCAGAGGCGTGCTACTGCTCTGACTAGTATAGGGGTGATGGCAAGCAAGCTCCAATCCTGTCGAGGATGAGCGCTCCGCCTGTCCCATCCTAACAGCTGAGTTGACACGTCACTCGGCAATGTTTTCGGGCAACGCCGAGGTTTGTCGGAAGGCTTTCAGACCAGCTCGTAAACCGTCTGCTACAACGCAGTCTCCGGAGCACTCGCGCTTGCCGTCCCGGGGTGACGGCTCAGCTTCAGCCATCCTGCCAGCCATACTGGGGCGAGCGAGTCCATAGGCACTTCGAGCAATTCCGGCCTAAGGTGTGGTACTGCTCAACGTCGTGACTTACACTGTGGAATCCCACTGCCAGAAGCTCTTGCCACGGGCGACGACAAGATAGACGTCCGCAGGGCCTACGAGTGAGCTGACATGAAGACGCTCGAAGACGCGTACCAGCAGCTGGATTTGGCTGATGTGGAAGCCAACTGACCATACTCGTGGTGCGCGCAGCAAACTCTCTAGTTCCATTCGCATATGTAGTTGTTCCGATTCGTGAATCGTGATACCAACCGCCAAGATCCGTATCTCCAACCGTGACTTACGTGAAACCCACTCGACATGCCAAGCCCCCATATCGCCCGCCTGCAGCCCTTCCCGCAGCCCGCCGCCGTCGCACCCGAAGATTGGTCGCTCAACCATTCCCCTTTCTGCCTCGTTATCCCGATCGCGTGCCGACACAACCTCATCTCACATTCTCGCCGCGCCCGTGACATCCGCCAACGCTGCCATGTGGGTGGCTCCACTCCTTCGCGCCAAGGTCCGCCTCGCGTGCACCAACGCCGGCCGACTACATAGTAGGCTAGTCAGCACGTTGGTCCGCCGGCCAAAGTCCAATGATTATCCTGGCCGGGGGAATGTTGTTATCAGGCCAAGCTTTGGGGAAGCAATACTAATGCCCGGACCGTGGTTGACACGCGAGAGTGGGCACGCCTAGATCCGCGCAACGTGCTCCCAAGGGTGCGATCGGATGGGTTTGTAATATGAAGAGGTAGGTGTGCGCCAGGCGCGACAAGTGTTCTCCGTTGTTTGCTCCTCCTTCCTTTCGCTCTCTGGTTGTATCACTACCGACCACTGAAATGGCCGAAGCTGTAAGTCAAGCCACACTGAATCAGCGACAGAACAGTACTGATCTCTCGTGCAGCCTGTGTTCGACCCTGCGCATCCTTGGGGTATGATGCCCTTCACAGACGTGACGAGATCTTGGAGGCCTTTCGCTGACCGCGTGATCATCGACCAACAGGAGGCAACACGCGCAATGCCGAAGTCGATGTCAATGCTCAGTATGCCGGCCTCGAATATCACTACACCTACCTAGTCTTCTGCGGCTTCATCGTCTGGCTCATCATCCCCGGCATCGGCCTGCTATATGGTGGTCTCGCGCGCCGGAAGAGCAGCCTCTCCCTGCTCTTCCAGAGCTTAATGGTCGCTTCGGTCACCACATTCCAGTGAGTACAACCGCAGCTTGACGGAGGCCGGATATCGCAACTGAGGCACTGCAGATGGATGTTCTGGGGCTACTCGCTGGCATACAGCCGCACCGCGAACGCCTTCATCGGCGATCTAGCCAACTTCGGGATGATGAAGGTGCAGGCAGCACCCTCGCCAGGCAGTGCTGTCATCCCGGAGATCGTCTTCTGCCTATACCAGATGCTGTTCTGCGCGTGCACGGTCCAGATCGTGATCGGAGGCTCCTTTGAGCGCGGGCGCATCGTCCCGTCTCTGGTCTTCGCCTTCTGGTGGGCGACGATCGTCTACTGCCGTGAGTCTAGCGATCACCCAGCAGCCTGGAGTCGGCTAACAGACACGCAGCTATCGCATGTTGGACCTGGAACGCGAACGGCTGGCTCTACAACCTTCCGTCTCTGGACTTCGCAGGTGGCGGGCCTGTGCACATCGCTTCTGGATGGGCGGCGCTTGCCTACGCTCTTGTGCTGGGCAAGAGAAAGCACAAGGGCGAGAAGAGCCACGGCAAGCCTCACAACACTACTCTCGTGTTCCTCGGAACAGTCCTGATCTGGTTCGGATGGTTCGGCTTCAACGGCGGCTCCGCGCTCAACGCCTCGATCCGCGCCATGTACGCCGCCTTCAACACCAACACTGCAGCCAGCATGGGCGTGCTCGGCTGGGTCCTGGTCGACTACATCCGCAGTCGTGGACGCTTCAGCGTGGTTGGTGCTTGCGAGGGTGCCATCGCTGGTCTCGTCGGCATCACCCCCGCTGCAGGCTACGTGGGCGCCTGGCCCGCTGCACTCATCGGCTTCCTCACTGCTGTCGTCTGCGCATCTCTGCAGGATTTGAACGAGTGGCTAGGCATCGACGAGGGCCTCTATGTCTTCAAGCTCCACGGCATCGGCGGCATGGTCGGCTCCTTCCTGACCGGCATCTTCGCCGACCAAGCCATCTCCGCTCTGGACGGCAGCTCCCTCTACCCCGGCGGCTGGAACGGCGATGGCGCGCAGGTCGGCAGGCAGTTTGCGGAGATCGCCGCCATCTCCGCGTACAGCTTCGTCGTCAGCTGCATCTTGCTGTACATCCTGAAGTACATCCCCGGCATGCACCTGCGCGTCAGCGAGGAGGTGGAGATGATGGGGCTGGATCTTGATCAGTTCTTCGACGAGCAGATTGGTGAATCGGACTGGGACATGTTCACGTCGACCGGCCACCTCACGCATGGAGTACCGGGGCGTGCTCGTGGTGGTGAGGGGACTATCAGTAGCGAGGCGAGCATGGAACGCGAGGCAGTACGGACAGAGAGTAAGGAGGTTTGAAGCTTCTACATCTTTACGCCATCGCAGTATAACGACATGAACCCTCTGAAATTGATACCTCACACTCACTTCCTTCTCCCTCCAAACAACAGGCGACGCTTGCCAAGATCCAAGCTCGGCGATTCCGCATCGCCGTTGTCCGTTGCACTTCTCGGTTGCATCCATGCAGTCACACAGTAGTGTTCCGCTGCGACTCGACTTGCCGAGCTGCAACGCGCCGGCGCGAGTGAGGCCGGCAGTGCTTCTGCGCCGTCTTCCGGCACAACGGCGGCCGTTCCGTCCGCCAGCAGAGAGATTCCAATGATGCGTGTACAGGACTTTGGCCACATGACATCGCCGACCCAATCTGCTCACGCCTGGACCGGTAGATGTAGTCAGCAGTCGACGTGCACTTTATTCTTAGCCGACTCTTCCAACGCTTCTTCCGTCCTCTGCATCGCCTCCTCGTCCTTCGCATCGGAATAAATCCCGACTGAGTTCCCTCCCATCGCCCCGGCCAAATCCCGTTCTCCGAGATCTGTCCCCGCGCTAAAAGTCAACACCTTTTTGGGATATCGATCGTCCACGTTCGTACGATTCGGCGGAACGAGAAAACAAAAGGTTTCCCAAGTCTTGAAGCAATAGTCACGACGGTTGCGATCAGACACAGTCAGCCTCAGCACTCGACTTACGACTCCGAATAGCAGTCAATCAGCCGCAATCAACAGCCGGCCCCCATCGACCCATAGCAGCTTCCTAGGCGCCCAACTTCCGTTTCTTTCACACTTCCTGCGCACAGCGAGGACAACATTCAACGCAGCGATTGGTGACGACGAATAGAGACGATGGCACAACTAGACACACTCGACATCGCTGTCCTGGTAGCACTGCTACTGGGCACCCTGGCATACTTCACCAAGGGCACATATTGGGCGGTCCAGAAGGACCCATATGCATCTTCCTTCGCGAACGGCCATGCCGGGAAGGCGGGCAAGAGCAGGAACATCTTGGAGCGGATGGACGAGCAGGGCAAGAACTGCGTGATCTTCTACGGCTCGCAGACTGGCACCGCCGAAGACTACGCATCTCGCTTGGCGAAAGAAGGCTCGTCGAGATTCGGGCTGAAGACGATGACTGCCGACTTGGAAGAGTACGACTACGAGAACCTGGATCAGTTCCCGGAGGACAAGGTGGCCTTTTTCGTCTTGGCAACCTACGGCGAGGGCGAGCCGACGGACAACGCGGTCGAGTTCTACGAGTTCGTGGGTGGCGAGGACGTCTCGTTCAGCGAGAAGGGCGGCGCGGACGAGAAGCCGTTGAGCAGTCTCAAGTACGTCGCTTTCGGCCTCGGCAACAACACATACGAGCACTACAACTCCATGGTTCGCAACGTCAGCAAGTACTTCGACAGACTCGGCGCGACACGTGTCGGCGAAGCTGGAGAAGGTGACGATGGCGCGGGTACCATGGAGGAGGACTTCCTCTCGTGGAAGGAGCCGATGTGGGCTGCCTTGGCCTCAGCGATGGAGCTGGAGGAGCGCGAAGCAGTGTACGAGCCAGTGTTTGAGGTTACCGAGAAGCCGGAGATGGATGCAGAAGACGATACTGTGTACTTGGGCGAGCCGAACAAGAACCATCTCGAGGGCAGCTCCAGGGGCCCGTACAACGCGCACAATCCATACATCGCACCAATCGCCGAGTCGAAGGAGCTTTTCAACGATAAGACGCGCAACTGCCTACACATGGAAATTGACGTATCAGGCTCCAACCTGAGCTACACCACTGGCGATCACGTTGCGGTGTGGCCTACGAACTCTGGAAAAGAAGTCGATCGATTCATCAACATTATCAACCTGGGCGACAAGCGGCACTCTGTGATCACGGTCAAGGGACTCGATGCTACCGCGAAGGTCCCATTCCCGTCGCCGACGACATACGACGCGGTAGTGCGCTATCAGCTCGAGATCGGCGCAGGGCTGTCCCGGCAGTTCGTGGCTCAGCTCGCTCAATTCGCACCCAACGACGACGTCAAGGCGGAGCTGACCAAAGCCGGCACCGACGCAGACTACTTCCGAGAGAACGTAGCGAACAAGCACTACAACATTGCGCAGTTCTTGGAGACCATGTCCGCCGGCGAGAAGTGGGAGAAGATTCCGTTCTCGATCTTCATCGAGGCGCTCCACAAGCTCCAGCCGCGGTACTACTCCATCTCCTCCAGCTCGCTCGTCCAGAAGAAGAAGATCTCCATCACGGCCGTAGTCGAGTCGCTCGAGGCGCCCGGCGCTCCCAATGTCGTCAAGGGCGTGACGACCAACTACCTGCTCGCGCTCAAGCAGAAGCAGCACGGCGACCCGCACCCGGACCCGCACGGCCTGAGCTACGCCATCGTCGGCCCGCGCAACAAGTACGACGGCATCCACGTCCCGGTCCACGTGCGCCACTCCAACTTCAAGCTGCCGTCAGACCCTGCAAGACCCGTTATCATGGTTGGCCCGGGTACGGGTGTTGCGCCTTTCCGTGCGTTCGTGGCGGAGCGTGCCCAGCAGGCCAAGAATGGTGAGAACGTCGGCAAGACGATCCTGTTCTTCGGCTGCCGGAAGCAGGCCGAGGACTTTATTTACGAGGACGAGTGGCAGGTAAGCACACCACCTCACTTGCCACATGAATGAATTATACTGACCTTCTCTCCGCAGCAACACAAGGCAGACCTCGGCGACAACTTCGAGCTCGTCACCGCCTTCTCCCGCGACGGCCCAAGCAAGATCTACGTGCAGCACCGGCTGAAGGAGCACGGAGCGCAGGTCAACGCGCTGCTGGAGCAGAAGGCGTACTTCTACGTCTGCGGCGACGCGAGCAACATGGCGCGCGAGGTCAACGAGGTCCTGAGCACCGTCATCGCCGAGCAGCGCGGGGTGCCGAAGCAGAAGGCGGAGGAGATTGTCAAGGGCATGCGCGCGTCGAACCAGTACCAGGAGGATGTCTGGTCGTGATGAGCGTGTCTGTGGATGGTTTGAGGTTTAGATGATAAAGATGGAGTTTGTGGGAAAGCATTGGCGAAGCGTTTGTTTGTGGGTCTGGATGGGTGGGTTTTCGCTGTAGATGGTGCTTGTGGTGTAGATAGGCTTTACCTTACTGCATCGGTCTTGCTGATAACGAGATACTGATCACTACTTTAAACCGCGAATCGCTCTGTAATGACTGTCGTATGCAGACGCCACGTCAAAGCCCAAGACAGCAATGTTTCCAATCTCATAGTTCAGCTCAATGCCGTTCACGGGCTACTGATGTTCACGGGCTCCCGGACCATGATGTCGAGCTCCACATGCTCCTCAGCACGCTGCAAGTAGATGTTCTTCTTCAGCTCAAACCCCATCTTGCCGTAGATGATGCGGTTGATCTCATGGCTGCTCTCCAGATAGCAGGCGCGACCCTCAGCGTCTGTGCGACGGGTGACATGCTCGATCACCTTGCGGGCATAGCCTTTCCGCAGGCCCGAGGGTCTCGTGCCAATGTACACGAGATACCAGCTCTCGTCGTCCCGCTCGGCCAGCACCTGCGACTTGGTGTCGTGCAGCAGGGGCAGGAACTCCTCGAAGAAGCGCTTCTTGCCCTCGGCCGACAGCTGCCAGTTCAGGCGCCACATGCCGCTGCGGCAGATGGTGAGGTAGTCGTCCATGTTCTTGCCGGGGGGCATCCTGCGGGTCAGTAAGCAAAGCTTGTGCGAGATGGCAGGGTTCGTGTCGCCACCTACCATAGTGCTACACAATCGTAGTTCGGCCCGGCACTCACCACCAGGCCCTTGAGCAGGTGGGCGTACACGATGTACTCCATCATCTGCACATGCAGGTCCCACTTCGCCCGCTGCGTCCAGTGGGCCGTGTCGGGCGTGTTGAGGAAGTACGTGCACGTGTGGTCGTCCGCGAAGGCTTCCGCCAGACTGGCGGCCGCCTCTCGCCACTCGCTCAGCTGGAGGATGCGGACACCGCTGTTCGCCGCTGCGCCATCCGATCTCGGAATAGGATCGACGGGTTTCGTTGTACTCGGCGTAGCCAGTCTGGCAGTCAGGGCTGGCTTCGCTCCGTCGATATAGATGGCGGCAGCGGCGATTGATTTGTCCATAATCGCAGATGGTGATTATGGGGACTAAGCGGAATCCAGGAGCGTCCGGACTTGATGTGGCAGAAGTGTATGGAAACCGACATCAATTCAGGCTTGTCGTTGGGATGGGCGGACTTGGACGAGGAGAGTTGCTCTTCGATGGGTTCGGGATCCTTTTGTGAAAGGCCTGACGTGGCTTGGAGCACAGCGCGTATGTTGTAGCTCGCTGGGGGTTGATAGAGGACAGGTAGAAACGATAGGGCGGCGAGGCAGCCCAGCATATGTACGTTCAATCCCACGGCCTAGGCATGCCGGATCCACTCCGAAGCTCCATCTCCACTCCGGTGAGGTCGGCGTGGTCTCACCATCCAAGTGTATGGGTTTTGACCCAGAAGCTCTAGGATACTTGGAAGTTGCTTTACTTGTCGATACGCCGGGCCTTTCATCCTTGCGGATGCCAGCATAGTGCTCTGTCGTCCTTCACTGCGTGTAGGAAGTGCCGAAGAGACGTGCAGTGGTTGTTTGCGTGGACACTAGATTGACGATTGGTCGAGGCTACACCTGCTCGATGGGGTCTGGCGCGGGATGTAGAAATCGACATACGACAGGCGACATCCGGCTTTCCCCACAAGTGCCTGTAGTCATTATATGGAAATATATGATACAGCGGCAGCAACCGCAGTACAACCAACAGAGCAGACGAGCAAAGTGTGTGCTGTCGTTTGCTGACCGAACTATGGTACCTCGCCCTCGTTACAGGCTACACCGCGCATCCCCTCACATCAGCTGCTGTCGATGCAGTGCTGATAGGTCGGTCTCACTCCTCTCTAGTCGTGTAGAAGCGCGTTGTTTTCCTCGCCTCCAGTGTGACTGGTAGGGTTGAGGCTGTCGATTAGCAACGTACCATCATGCGACGCTTCGGTGCTCTGATCCGGCTCTACGACTTTGACTTCAGCAGTGCGATGGCTTGCCGCAACTCCCACCGTCGCATTACCGTCCGAGAGAGTCCGAGAGCTTGTCCTGTGTCCCAGACTGCCGGCATTGCTGGTCTCGGTGAGTCAAGTCGTTCCAGTGGATTCTTGCTCCGGCGGTGTCTGTCGATCCTGGAGAAGGGATGTTGCCGTAGCCGCCTCTCCTGAAGAGTGGACTCCGCCTTCGTGCGCGAGACCGCGGACAGGACTACTCTAGCTTCCTTGCTCGTTTCCGTGGATCGCGGTGTTCGTCACGATGGGTGCTAGCAACCTCGAGGGACTCGACCCTTCCTCTTCCTGGTCAAGCACAGGTACGATGTGGCTGGACTCGGACGCCGTATCGTCCTGCGAAGGATATGGAGCGGCCTTTCCCAGTATATCGGCGTCCTCCGAGGCGCGATCGTCGAGTTGCTTGGAAAGTGTCATCCACATCTGGTCAGCGAAGTCTATTCCAAGATCGGCCTCAGCATCATCCTCGTCTTCGCTATCGTTGACCATGAGCGGTATTGCCCTTTGCTTGATGCCGGTGGAGCTCGTCTTCCGCACGACCTCCTCCAATGACTTCGCCGAGGTAGGCGCCAGAAGTTGACCTCTCAGTGGGATGGTACCTTCCTGGAAATTCGCCCCGTCCGAGATGAACTCAATTCTGCAGGGCCCGGGGCTGTGCAGCTCTGCGGGGGTAACCACGGTCTGCAGATCCAGGCGTCTGGACTGATACCTACCCAGGAGGTAAGGCTTGTTGATCGACAGGCAGATGGTGTCCGGCGGAGTGTTCGCGCCGGCCACACCTACGTTGGCAGACTGGATGTCCTGCGCCTGGCACGCGTGTGCCTCATCAGTCTCATGCAAGCCGGGGGGGTGCAAAGGTTCGGCGATTTACCTGGCTGTTACTCGCGTAATTCATGTCAGTAGTGTTCTGCTCCTTCGAGTCGCGAGAGTCGCTCCAATCGAAAAGCTTCCTCTTCTGTGTCAATGGAGGAGACCGCACGTTGGGTAGCCTTGCCAGGTCTGCAGAAGGTTCATCCTCAGATCCGTAATCGTCTTCGGCGCTCTTATCATCCGAAACCATGAGCGACCGGGCGTGCGATCCTATGGCATCTGAGTCCTGCAAACCCTCGGCGGCTGCAACCAGATACTCATCTACATCTCTCATCTGCTTCTCCAGCGCAACCTTCGCGTGCTTCTTCTGCCGCTTCCCAGGTTTGGAGCGGGCCTTGACTGCAGCGGGTGAGCTACTTCTATGGCTCTTCAATTTCTTGTGCGGTCTGAACGTAGGTGCATCCCTCAACGCAGGACCTCGATCATCCTCGTCCTCACAGTCACCGTCAGAAATTGCGTCGTCGTGGTTGAACAATGTTGCTCCCTCACCCACGCTAACGTGACTCTTGCGCTTCTTGGCAACGACGGGAGACTTGGACACCACCTTTTCAACCGCCTTCGACAGTGCTATAGCTCTCTTGGCATTGCGCTTGAAGCCGGAGACTCCATAGTCCTGTGGATGAATCTTCATGTCGTAGTTCACGGACGTTTGCGCCCCCGACCTGGCGGAATGCCGACTAGCCTTGGGGTCCGGAAGTCGTTGAGTTGCGGCTGGAGCGTCAGCATCCTCCTCGCTCCCGAAGTCGCTGTCTCGTGGCTCTGACGGCGCGCTCTCCTCGCTGGTCTCGCCTTCGACCTCAAACTTCACCGACCAGGGTAGCGATCCGGAGCGCCGCGTGGCGGCCGCTTTGGGGCGCGTGACCCTGTCCATCGGATGATACTTGAGGTCGTACAAGGTCCCTGGAGCTCAGCCCATATCCAGAACCGCGCGTTCCATGGGTAGACTGGGTGGCTCTTGGGGCCGCACCGTCGTCCAAATCACCGTCCTCATGCTCGTCCGAGACCTCGATGGTGGGGTGGGTGGGCGCAAGGACGACGTTAGTATCCAGGCCTCTGAGCGCACCTCGCTGCCGTGGGCGTGTCTCTGCGGCTTCCTCATCGGTGTCGATCTCGACAAGCTCGATGCGTCCCTTCCGCGACTTGCGCGATTTTGCGGTCGGCGCTTCACCCTGCGTGGACTGCAATATAATCAGTCAGACGACCGGATGGGCACTCTCTGTTGCCAACGAACTTCGTCGTTCTTGATGCGCTTGCCCACCAAAGAGGCCGCAGCGGTGCCGCTTCTTCGCTTCTGTCCAGTCATTGTGCCGATCTGGCAGATGATCGTGTACTTTGCTTCACTCGAAAGTCAGTGCAGGATGTTCGCCGTCCGCTGGGGAAGACGATAAAGCACTCGAGAGTGTGTGATATGGAGACAGATGGTGATGGAAGGTCGTGCAGATGATGCCTGATCACGACCATGCCACGCTACCTTACGTCGACGCGCTGGCACAGTAGTTGAGGAAGGAACGATCCCGTCCCGACAATGGTCGCTTACCGTGCGCGTGCCAAAAGCAGCAGTTCATTGTAGATACGATGCACTACTGCGGGCCATTCAAATACAAGAGCGCCGGGCTCCACGCTTGCCAACATGTTCCGAACCCGCTTGAACGCGATGCAAGATTTTCCTATCATCCGGTGCCTCCACGGTCAGTGAGCCATCAATCGCGTACTCCTGAACTGGTATTTGCCCGCAAGCAGAGCGCTGGGTGCAAGCACTTCGCTCTCACCGTCCGAGACTTCGTCGTCGGGTTCCAGATCAGCCTCGAGCTTGCCGTCGGATGGGAGCGAAGGGACTAGGCTCGGTACCGGAGAGGCATCGGGTGCAGAGTCTGCATGCTTGTCCTCCTCGTGCTTCTTCCCGTCGTCGTCCTCGGATGCCTCCTTCGTCCCTCGTCCTTCTTCACGCCGCGGCTCCCGTTTCGCCGTCTCTCGCGAACGCTCTTCAAGCTTCGGCAGTTCCTCCTCAGCGACCCGTCTTGCCAGCAGAAGCTGCTCCTTGGCATTGTTGAGCTCCATTGCGCAGTCACCGTCCCGCAGTATCTGGTAAGCCGCTCTTTCGCACAGAGACTGACTGTGCTCGACGTGCGTGTCGATCTGATCGAAGGCCGCTGCGTTCTGTTCACCTCCGCCCGGGTCCTCTCTCATCATGCGTACTGATTTGTATTGCAGTTTGCTGAGGTCCAGAGTCGCTTCATCGTCTTCACTGGAATGATCACTTCCGCTCGAGGCAGATCGAGACAAGCTGGTCATGCCCGCACCAACCTTGCCCTTCCTGACAGCGTTTCTCCCGATCCCAATATCCTTCACCAGCGTCTCGAATCGCTTTTGGGTGTCGCCGTCGTAGTACACCACCGCCATGCTTCTCGTTCGATATTTCCGAGGGCCTGACTGGTCGCCCGAACAGACTGATGCGGTCTTACGCTTCCTCTGAGACAGACGCAAGACGTCTGAGTCGGTGAGGTGCGGCAGCTGTGGCCGTAGGAGGGGTGCCTGAGACTCGGCATGTTCGACCTCTTGCTTGTCGATGTCTTCGGTGTCCTCGTGACGCCGAGTGCACGTTGAGGACGAGCTCGACCGCTTGCGTCTGGTTCCGTACAGAGGTTTGGCAGGCTGCTGCTCGAAGATGATCTCCTTCTGTCGGGCCGGAGCGGTCGCCAAGATGTTCTCGATGTCGACTATCCAGGCCGGCACGCTTTTCAGGAACGCCTGGATGCAATTCAGGGCGTCGTCTGGCATCTCTAGCCGTGGCAGACGACTGCGACTTTCAAGCTCAGCGGATGACGGACATGAGGTCCCTCAGATCGCTTGGCTGGCCGTCGTGGAGATGAGGCTTCGAGGAGCTGCAAAATCGGGAGTGTAGTCGGACATACGAAGCTCGACTGTAGGTAGTCCGGCATGAGGTCGAGACGCTGCAGCCTCACCGACGCCAGAGCAGCAATGCCGGCGGCAGACCTGCGCCAGGGTAAGCGATGGTGCCAAGGTGAGGCGGTGCTGGTCTCACGACGACCAATGGTAAAGTCATGGATTGTGCAATGGAGCGGGCACGAAGGGAGCAATCTGTTGGTGTCAGCTGCGGTAGATGCGACACAAGAAGTGAGGCGGGACGGTCGATATGACCTACCCTTGTCCCACGACCCGGCTACACATGCACTTTCCGCTTTCATCACCGTTTTGCAGATCTGTGACCGGCAATTTGAGAAACCTCATAACCTCACGAGCGAATCATACCTGTGGACGGCTTGCGAGCAAAAGGATAAGGCAGCACTTTGCGGCCTCCCGGACGTGCACGGGTGCCCTGGACGACAGTGCGGCGGGAGTCTTCCGAGAGCTAAGAACTGTCAAACTTTCGCCCACCGTGATGGCGCAATGCGCTCCGCTCCGCTCCTGCCAGGGCGATCCTCTCTTCTGGACGAACCAAACTCCGAGTCTATCATCAGCGCCTCTCGAGCAGTCGTGTGTTGCCACGAGGCAGCAGCAGCCGGCCAGAGATCGGCGTGAGAGGATGCACGACAGCGGCTGGTCACGGCCAGCTGCCCCTTCGAGAGCAAATTGACGAGAGTGCAGATCTGTGTTTCGAGCGGCTGCAGCTGCAAGCGCGGGAGGCTGAAGCGGGCGCATACGAGTGGGCCCGTGTAGGCGCAAGACATGGGGCGATTTCAAATACCGTCAACGGGCAGGTTCATAGAGCCGGCTTCATCATTCCCCCTGCTACAAAGGGAAGGCATGAAAGGCACGCTCATTATCGCGACGCAAGGGCTTCATCCATACCTTGTCACAAGCACTGCATTGTCAGCCTTCGTGCGCTCGAGATCTGTACGCCAGCGGCACGGCCGAACACCTAGATTCGGCAGCTTCCCGGTGATGCCGTGCCATCTTTCGCAGCCTTGGAGTATTGTGCGACGAGCCCCATGCCGCGCAAGCAGGAACTCGCGATGGGCAGATTGCGAACGATATCTAGATTGCAGCATTCACGGCCAGGTTTCCGTATGCGACCACTTCCCGCTGCTGCCGTCGTATCTGTACTGCTGCCTCCGAGCCTTCGTGGGATCGCTAAGGTCCGTCGACTCGACCATCTCCGGCTTGATCACCACCACGCGGAAGTTCGACCTGGCGACCGGGTCGTCCAGCGTGTCCACCTTCGAGCCGAGCTTGTACTTCTCTTCGTCATATGGCTGATCGACTGGCTGACCTGGTGGGGGTGCCTTGAACGAGCCTGGAACACCCGTTAGCTATTGCGCGAGATTTCTCACATCAACCAATCCCCTTCATGCTTACCTCGCATGCCCGGCGACATATTCCCAAAGTGCCCCACGAGCTCCTTCTTCCACGACCAGTCCTCCTTGCCCTCCTCCTTCACCACGCGCATCCGACTGCCCAGCTCGCTCTTGGTCGTCCGCACGCCACTGCTCTCCTTGCTCTGCTCGCCCTCCCCCTCCACATCCGGGCCCACGATGAACGCCTCGCCCTGCATCCGCCACTGCACCATCGTCTCGCCCTTGATCCACCACACTGCCTCGCACGGCCCTCCGCCGCCGCTGCCCTGTGACTGGGTGCTGTCCTTTGCGTGTCCGCTGGAGCTGGAGAACAGCTCAAAGGGCTTCTTCATCCTGACGTCCGTAGTGAAGGTGGGCATCTCGCTTTCGTAGATGCGCTCATTCTTTGGAGCGTCGTTGTGCTTGTTCTCGGGTAGCTCGGCCCAGAAGCCGCGGAAGATGCAGTACCGTGCTCGTGGGAGGTAGTCCGAAGGGCTGTCCTTGGGTGCTGGGGTCAAGCTGCTGAAGACGAATTCCGGGCTGTCCATTTGCTTCAGATGTTCTAGGAAGGAGGCCTTCCACGGCGCTGGCTGGGGCGCCACAGAGCTTGATGTGGACGCCATGGTGCGAGGTATCGAGCGTGAGAGTTGGGAGAAGCGGGCAAGTGGCCTGGAAGCTATGATTGCGACTGTCACACTGTTAGAAACGTGAGGAGGGTCTTGGGGCGATTTGGATTCTACGACTGGATGGATCGAATTGCTACTTGATGCGGTAGAGAATGTGTTAGATCATCAAGCGATCATTGACCTCATCTTGCACGCTTCATGTATGGAAGGTGACGACATGGGGTAACTTTTTGACCTTTAGCCGTTGCGGATCGTGGACGGCCTGCATTAGCGTCGATCGAGCACAAGCTCAGTGTCTTCCACGCCGTGATGAGGAGGGAAGGCACGCATTGAAGTGTCGCTGCTGCGCTATCCGTACATACAGTAAGTACTGGTACAATCAATGATCATTTCCAACGCCGCGTGATGCTTTTCGCTGGCATAATGCCTCCCCACTTTCACTTCTCGCAACAACCAGCCAACTCCTCGCTAAAAAATGTAGCAGTGTAAGGATAGCAACGTTGTATCCGCTGCCCATGCGTCCGCTCGTTCAAGCCTTCAGATCCGGGAATGCAGCATCGTACTCCTTGCGCTTGCGCTCCTGCTCCCGGAGCTCCGCCGTCCTGGTCTTCTGCGCCGCAGCCTTCTCGGCCTTCTCCTCGGTCTTCTTCGCAGCCTTCCTCGCCTGCCTCTGCTTCCTCAACGTCTTCTGCTGCTCGGTCACCGGCGCCTTCGGCTTCCTGAGCTTCTGATCCGGTCGGAAGATGCCCGCCTTCACCAGTGCCTGGCGCACTTTCTCGATCCAACACGAGGCGGCAGCGTTACACTTGACCAGGTCGTCAAGCGCAGTACCGAGACAATGCTGCTCGACATCCGCCTCGGCCAAGGCGTACTCGCGCGCCTTGTCGTAGTGGCCGATGTTGAGCGCAAACGAGGAGGCCACGCGATACGCCTTGCAGAGCTCGACGGAGAATATGCCCTCGTCGAGGAGCAGGTGGATGAGGTCCTCCGCCTGCTTGAGTGCGAGGCCGGGCGAAGTTGGCACGAATGGCACGTCTGGACTCCGATCGCCATACTGGAAGACTTGCAGGCCGTACGCCACGTTCGTCATCAGGTCGCGTCTGCCGTCGGATTGGCGCGTGACATCTGAGCAAGCGGGGCATGTGCAGGTGAAGCCGTAGTTGGTTCGCAGCGTCTCGATGCGCTGGGCGCGAATGTGGTACACGCCTGGCCCACCGAGGTACGTCGTGCACAATTCCTCGCCGGGCTGAATGTCGCGAATAGCGTACACCGTTTCCTTCTGGAGCGTGGGATTGAATGAGTGGTGGACGTTCGGCACACATGAATGGTTGATGCGAGAGGTCGTGTCGAACACGGCAAGACCCTTTCGGCACCGGAAGTTGTTGCATGCGAAGATCCCCATCACGCGGACTTGATCCTGAACCAGCTCCTCGATGTCTTCCGCGTCGAGGCTCTGGTCGTTGTAGTCGATGAGACAAGACCTGCTCGTGTGCTCCAGATTGAGGTGCTCCGGTTTGTACAGGTGAAGCGCATCGAACGACGTCTTCTGCGGGTTGGACAGTCTGCAATACGAGCCCCATGCAAGATAGAGCGAGTTCTCGGAAATTTGGACGAGTGGCGCCTCGGCTACGATGCAGGTGCCGATTGGGACGTGGTCGATCGCGAACAAGCCGAGACCCTTGCCTTGACTCTCGCGCACTTCGTAGAATCGGGAAATCTTCTTGGACGGCGCCTGTGTTGCGGTCGACGTTGGTTTGAAGTCCTTGGCGAGCGGATTCAGGGAATTGGAGGAGCTCGCAGACCCAGTGCCGGAGCCATCGCTGCTGCCTATGCTAGGCGACGCAGAGCGCGACAGTATGTTGGACGTCGGTGACTGGCTGCGCTCCTCGTGACACGCAGCGGTTCGAGTTGATTTGTCGATGAAGAAGTAGATATGATCGAGGTTGCGAACGGTACCATCGATTGCCAGTGTCTCCGCCATGGTCATCACAGTTGTTGCCAATGTTGAGTTGATCGCCTTGTACAGAGTGGTGCGGATGCTGTTTGGTTTACAGTGTTGGGCACATGTACATGTATGCAGTTTGCAGGGCATGCTTTGTGCGCCAAGCTGCGTGAGTGCCTCAGGGTAGCAGGCAGCAGTAACGCGAGCTCTGCACGTCGCAAACGCGTGAATGAGTGTGTAGTGGGACTCACAGGCGTGCTTGAGGTCGCTTCGTAGTTTCAAATAGGACCGCGCGAGGAGTCGTGGCGGGCCATGCTTTGGCGTGCCAGAACGCGCTCTCATATCGCCCACCCAGAAGCCTTCTTCTTCGTCTTGACCTTCTCCGCCACGCCATCTGGATCCTGCGGCAGATCCAGCGGTACGAGCCCATACTTCGACCGTTCCACCGGCTTGACGTCTAGATCGTAGTCCACCGTGAGCGAGCCCATCTGATCCGCAAGTTCCAGAGCGTCCGCCTGCAATTCTTGCTGCGCATCCTCCTCGCCGCGTTCGTCCCTGTCACCTTGGACCTCTTCGTCCTCTCCATCTGAATCATCCTCAGCCTCGCTATCGACCCCTGCTTCTAACCCGTCACCTTCCGTCTGATCGCGACCCACCACCTCCACATACTGCTGCAGCTCCTTCGCCATCTTCTTCGAGAATCCACTGGCCTCGACCTCAACATCCAACCTCCTCTCCGGGTCAATGCCCCGAGTTGCCTCTGCAAAGAACGGCCCAGCCTCGGCGGAGGTGTACTTGAACCTTCGCTCAAAGTATCGCTTCACACAAGCCACATCCCGATCAAAATACATCTGCGCATTGGCGTGATTGGTGCTGATCGTCTGCGGGAAATCAATCAAGATCGGCTCCAATCGGATCTTGCCGCCGACAGACTTCTCCTTGATCAGAATGTTGAACTCGTTGAAGTCGCCATGGATCAGTCCGCGCTGCGCTAGTGCCACGATCATGTCCATCAGCTCGCCGTACAGCTTGCCAGGATCCGGGATGGACTCGATCATGCGCAGTGGGAAGGAATCTATAAACTCCATGACGACCGTATGCCTGCTCCATGCCACTGGCTCGGGGACTGGGAAGCCCTCCCGATGGAGCACGCGCATGAAGGCGTGTTCTTTTTGCGCCGCGAGTCGAGACAGGTACATCCATGATCCGGAATTCCGGTTGCGCAGGTAGTCGCGGTTGGCTTTGACGGTCCTGAAGGATATGCGGCCGAGGCGATGGAGCTTGAGGACCAGTTGGCGGCCGTCGGGTGACGCTGTAATGTAGATGTCTGATTCTTTGCCCACGCCGATCTGATTGCCGAGACTGTAGATGGCGTTCGCTTTGCGATGGGTGTTCAGAGCAAGGTAGTCCAACCCGCCGTAAGTGAGGCGGTAGCCATCATCTGAGTTTGAGGGTGAAAGTCAGCACTCGGGTCACTGTGTTCCTGCGGCTCCAGTCCCATACATTTTGCATTCTTGACCCTTGCGATCAAGTCCACCTTCGCCAGTGCAGAGATGCATCTGTGAACACCACTGCCACCGCGCAGGCCGGCGATCTGCTGGATCAAGGGCGTCGGGACGAGCTCATGGTTCTTGCTGCCTTGTTCGACCTGCGCCAATCTTTAGCCCAAGTCAGCCGGTATGCGCATCCTAGCAATCTCTAGCTATACTTACGGCTTGCAGGACCCGCCAGTCCTCGGAGGTGAGATACCGCAGAGCGCTGATGTCCAATTTCATGATGACTGCTGTGATTGATGGTACGTGAGACTGCGAGAGTCGGCTCGTCGCAGCGCATGCGATGATGTGTATCGTCGGAAAGACGAGTTGACGATGGACTTTCGTGTGGAGAACGGTTGCGGCAGCTCCCGTCGCCAAAGCTTGGGCGTTTCTGAGCTCAGGCGACTTCGAACGCGTAGATCACTCGTATCTGCTCACAGAGTCCCCGAGACTCTCCACATCAACCGCCATTCCGCGCTACACCTCTTCTACGCCGCTCGAGCACACATACCAATCCAACATCCTCAGCAAGGGAAAACGAAGCGGAATAGTGCGGCGAGACGACTGACAAACTACCCGCCATACGGAGCGATGGCGAAGGAGGAGAAGCAGCCAACGGCGCAGGACAAGGGCAAGGGAAAGGCGGATGACACGAAGCAGGCCAATGGCGTCAACGGGACGAAGGAGGCGGATAAGGATGACAAGAAGAAGCACGACCTCCCGGAGCAGGAGCTGAGCGAAGAGGACCAGAAGCTTAAGGATGAGCTGGACATGCTCGCGGAGCGACTCACAGAAGACGACAAGTCGCTGTACAGCTCGGCTCTCGAGGCGATCAAGACCAGCATCAAGACCAGCACGAGTTCCATGACCGCGATCCCGCTCCCACTCAAATTCCTCCGTCGGCATTACGACACATTGTGCCAGGCGTACGAGTCATGGCCAGCCGGCACAGAGAAGGAGAGCTTAGCGGACACTCTGTCAGTGCTCGGAATGACCTACTCCGACGACGAGAACCGGCGAGACACCATCAAGTACCGGCTTCTGGCACCAGGCACGGACATTGGCTCATGGGGCCACGAGTACATGCGGCATCTGGCGCTTGAGATCGGGCACGAGTACCAGAAGCGCTTGGAAGGCGACAACGATATCGAGGACATTGCGGATCTCACGCGAACACTTGTGCCGTTCTTCTTAAAGCATCAGGCTGAGGCGGACGCTGTCGACATCCTATCCGAGATGGAGATGATCGAGGAGATGAAGCAGTACGTGGACAAGGACACATATGCGCGAGTGTGCTTATACATGGTCTCCATGGTGCCGCTCCTCACATACCCAGACAACGACCGCTTCGTCCGCACCGCCCACGACATCTACGTCGAGCACAAACAGCTCGCGCAAGCCATCTCCCTCGCCATCCGACTGAATGACATGGACCTGATCAAAGCTGATCTGGCATCGACCGACGACAAAGCCGTCCAGCGCCAATTGGCTTTCATCATTGGCCGGCAACGGCTCGCCAT
>JAWDJV010009745.1:0-19255 GCA_033119285.1 Teratosphaeriaceae sp. CCFEE 6253
TTCGAGAAGCGCGTGGCCGACTACCAGAAGGCGGGCGTGATGGAGAAGAGCAACAAGCAGTCCAAGGACGCCAAGACGCTCGCGGCGGGCGGTGCCATCGAGGCGGCGCCGATAAAGAACGGCGACTTTGCGTTTGATGAGGACTTCTAGATGTCGGACTGCATGTTGCTGGTGTCATGGGCGTTTGGGTATGGAGCGACGTGGTTCGGGCTGGCTCTGCTGCCCTTTGCTGGGTTGCATGCGAGCATAACGCGCGGCGCGTAGGATTTGGGTGGGATGATTGGTAGTGGACGCTCAACTTAACAATGTTCAAAGATATCATTGATGTCCCAAAAGTGATCGTGATGCCCGCCACGGCGCTGTAATGAAACAAGACAGTGGTCTGTCGTGCTCGCCACCCATGATTATAACGACGGTGGCTGGTGAAGGGTGGTAGTGAGTGTGCTACAAACCACCTCATGATCGCAGTCAGGACCGCCGCCTCTCCTCAGGCGCATCATCCCAACCTCCTTCATCCCCACTACTACCCCCCTCGTCGCTCAGCCGACTCACATAGCTCGCCTGCTTGTCCCCCACTGGCGGCCTCACCCCCAGATGCCCCGCCCGCTCATACGGAGCACCCGATCGCGTCGCCAGCCCGCCCTCCCCCTCGCTCACGGAGCGCACGGGCGTCAGGGCCGCGTAGCCGTTCGCATCGTGGTTCTTGCGCATGCGCACCGCCTGCGCCTTGATGTTCGCCACGTCCCAGAAGGTGAAGGACTGCCCGTTCTGGATGGCCATCGGGTTCACGGACTGTGGGTCCCGGGCCTGCCTCTGCTGCTGGGAGAGGTCGGAGGAGGAGCGTTCGCGGGCGGCGGGGGAGAAGTCGGAGATGGAGGTCCCGGTCTGCTTCCCGACCGTGACACTCTCGCCGGCGGCGGACTTCAGACTGCCCGTCTTGCCCGAACCCCCGCTCCAGTCGCCTGTCTTGCTCAGCGTAGACGTGCTGGATACCCCCTGCCGCCAGGTCATGATCCTCTCCCCCGTCGCCGGCTGCGAACTAGTGGACGCCCGACCCGCGTCCTTCAGACTCCTCTGACTACCCTTAGTCGCCAGACTGCCCGCCGTCCGTCCCGATCGTATACTGGCCGCTTTCTTCCCGAAGATCGACGACCGATCCACTTCCTCCGCACGCCGCTTCGCCCACGCGCAGTCCTGCCGAAATACCTTGATGCGGCCCGTGAAGTCGGCGGTGACGATGATGTTGCCCTCGCTGTGGCCGGATCGCGTCGCGACGGCTGGGGAAGGGAGCGGCTTGTCGACCTCGGCAGGCCCGACTTGCACGCTCGAGGGCCGCGACGAGGCCTGCGAGTCCGCGCGCTCGGCTCGACTCCGGAATGTGACGGGCGGCGGATGGCACATGTCGTACACCGGGTCGTCCGATCGGCTGAGATGGCCGCGAGTCTTCGTCGGTGCGACGCAGACGATGGTTGTTATGCTGTCGTGCGCCTCGAAGAACTCGGTCGGATGCTTCTCCCTCTTCTCACCATCCGCGGAGAGCAGCGACCAGATGTACGCGCGCTTGTCCTCGCTGCCGCACGTGACGTACTTCCCACACTCGCTGAGCGTGGCGCGTATCTGACTGCACTCGTTTTGGTTGCCTTTGAGTTTCAGCTCGAGACTCTTGTCTCGGAAGTTATAGAGCCGAATGCGTGAATCGTTGCTCGTGATCAGCAGCTTCATGTCGCCGCCGTGGGCATACGAGGCCTGGATCCCGGTGATCTTGCTCCCCTTCGCATTGTGACCTCGTGATGACCTGACATGCATCTGTGACTGGTACTTCAGCCCCTCCGTCTCGAAGAACATGACCAGGCCGCTGAAGCATCCTGTCATGGCGTACTTCCCATCAGGCGTGAACGCTACCGCGGTGATCATGTCCGGGACTTGCGCGATGTAGGCCACGTGCTTGTCGGGTATGCTCCACAGACGAAGCTTCGAGTCCAGAGATCCGGCAAGAAAGAACCTATCGTCTTTTGGATGGAAGGCAATGCTGGGCACAAAGTCGGTGTGCTTGAAAGTGCAAAGGCACTCCGGTCGGCTCATATGCCAGAGGCGCACAGTCTTGTCCATGGAGGAGGAGAGCAGAAAGTTGTTCTTGCTCCAGCTGAGGTCGAGTATGGTCGCCTCGTGCGCTTCGAACTCACGTACGGGCTGGCTCTGAAAGACGGGCGCGCTCAAGTGTTCGCGCCGTACATTGGCGGCGTGCTCGCCAGCCTCCTGCTTCTCGTGCTTCTGCCGGTCTTCAGGACTCGCCAGCACCGCCCACACGCGCACCACCATGTCGGCCCCAGCAGCGGCCAGGTACTTGCCATCCTTGCTAAACTCCATCGCCCAGATCGTGTTGTTCGCGTCCGGCACGGCTGCGCTCTTGCGCTTCAGCTTGCTCGGCTGGCGCTCGACCTTGCGGCGCTTGGCGGTGCCCCGAAGCTCCTGGGCCAGGAAGAGGCGATCGAAATCGCGCTTCGGCTTGTTCTTCGATCGGACCTTGATGTACGCGGGTGGCGGCGGGTAGCGCGGGTTGAAGCCGATGTTGTCCACGGGATCGGCGAACACGATCGCATCGTTGCCCTCGAGGCGCTCATCGCCCGCCACCGAGGCTGTTTCGGCGACTGCAGCTTCCGCATCTTTCTTCGGCTTGCCTCCAATGAGCTTGCTGAGGAACGAGACGGCCTTGACACCCTTCTTGCCATCTTTCTGTGCGGGGCCCGCGCTCTCGGTACGAGATGTGTCGGTTCGTGGAGGTCCCGGGCTACGCACTGCGGGTGCAGGACTCGCATCTTGCGACTCACGCTCACCTCTGCTCGGGCTGCTGTCCGCCGTTCTTTGTCTGCTCACTGGCGGCATCACTGTGTTGGTGCGCTGCATGAGATGTTGCGACAGTGGGTCCATGCTAGCTTGCGCCTCTTGTGAATGGTCGCCATCGTGCGCAGCGGATTGCTGCGGCCCGGTGTTGACCGCCACGCTGTTCCTCGTCGGCGAGCGCTTCAATCGTATGGGTGACGTCCATGAGCTGCCGGCGGAGGATTCGGGTCTGCCTGCCACTGATCGTCAGTCGATCGAAATCGCTGCTGTGCTCTGTCAAGGCGTCGTGCCCAGTCAGGACATGGTATCCGACGTACCCAACCCGCTGCTCACAGGCGTGACAGGTCGCCCGCCGGAAGATCCATCGCGGCTCGCATTCACGGCCGAGTAATGGTAGCCCTCATTGTCTCTGGCTGGCGACTGGGCCGGCATCGGGGCTTGGTCCCTGTTGAAAGGGTTTGTGAGGGTGATATTGGGTATGCCGTCGCCCACCATGGTTGCCAACGCTCATCGTGCTCTTAATTCAAACCAAGCTACTCTTCGTTCCTGTACCCCCGGGTCAAGCAATCCTTAATGCACCAAGCTTCCGGATGCCAGCGGATAGGAGACGGGCGAGGCTTGGGAGAATGAACGAATGGAATAGCGTGATACTTATGCCATCAAGTGATGCGACTACTCCCGGAAGACGGCGCTGCTAGGGTGTGTGGTGCGGTACAGCTCGTGTTGTTGCTGACGAGCAACGCTAAGTCCTCCGTCAGCGCTCACGTGCACGTCGCGGCATTGATGGGCCTCAATCAATACTTGATGCGTCAGCCTCGCGACTCATGCATCGCCCGGACGAGCCGAGATGCCGAGGACAACTGCAGCTCCTCCTCTTCTCCAGCTCCTTCAACAGGGCCACCGCGATCTTCTGGATCTCGAGTAAGCTGCTGTGGTATACATGTAGAACGACCTGTCCTTCGGCAATATAGGAAGTACCACTACATCTCTCGCCATCTTTGTGGACTCCTTACCCCTAGACCTTACCCAGTATCAGACTGACCGCACCACCGCCAACCTCAACAGCGATCCGCAAGCTCTCCCGGCAACCGCCCACCATGGCCTCCCCAACGACCCAGCCCCCGCCCACACCGACCTACATCCTCAGCTACCCAGCCCCCTACGTCCTGCTCATTACCATCGACCGCCCGAAAGCCATGAACTCGCTCCCCTACGCCTCGCACTGGGAAGCCGACGCCCTGCTCCAGTGGTTCGACGCCGAGCCCAGCCTCCGCGTCGCCGTCATCACGGGCGGTGGCGACAAGGCCTTCTGCGCGGGCCAGGATCTGATCGAGCAGAAGGACCTCGCCAACCTCCGCGAGCGGATCGCGAGGGGGGATGCGGAGGCGAAGAAGGCCCTGCCCAATCGCACGACGCTCACGCACCCGCCAAGCGGGTTCATGGGCGTCAGCCGCCGCGCGGGGAAGAAGCCCGTCATCGCTGCCGTGAATGGCTGGGCGATGGGCGGTGGGTTCGAGATCTGCCTCGGCTGCGACATGATCGTCGCCTCGCCCCGCGCGACCTTCGGGCTCCCGGAAGCGATGCGGGGACTGTACGCCGGCGCTGGGGGTCTCTCCCGGCTTGTCCGACTGGCGGGCATGACGGTCGCGAGCGAGATCGCCATGTCCGGCCGCTTCCTCACCGCGCAGGAAGCGGTGCAGTATCAGGTCGCCAATCGAGTGTCGAAGACGCACGGAAGCTGTGTCCCCGAGGCCGTGGAGCTGGCGAGCAAGGTCGCGAGCCTGAGTCCCGACGCCATCATCGTTACGCGGCATGGATTGAGGCAGAGCTGGGAGACGGCGAGTGTGGAGCGCGCGAGCCAGGAGACCGAGTTGAGGTACGGCGGGCTGTTGAGGGATGGGGAGAATATCGGGATTGGCTTGCGAGCGTTCGCGGAGAAGAAGCAGCCGAAGTGGGTACCGAGCAAGCTGTAAGGCTGGTACGTAGAGAATGAAACCATTCTGCGAAGCTCATAACGACTCGAGGCGACACTGTGTATTTGGGCCTCCTCAACGGCTTGCATCATGGCTAATCCTGCCAAGACCGAATTGGCAGCCGAGTGACGAAGAACGACTTGCCGTGCTCATGCCGCAGCGTCTTCTGCGGGTCCCGGAAGCAGTCCTCACAGAAGTCAAAATTCTTGCATGAAGCACAGTTGTGCCGCACCATTGTGCTACTGATCTGAGATGATGGTCAGCGAATCATGGCATGATACCAGTGGGGATCGATTCGACTTGCTCGGGCATCACAGCCATCGCAACGATGGCTCTGCGGTTGCGGCGGTCTGTTGTCGCTCGAGGCCGTCGGCGCTTCGGATGGAGACTGTGAGGGCCCGCCGTAGGGTGAAGGTCGTCGAGGTTGCACCTCCGGTATACCATAGCCCGAGTCGGTGTAGTTGGTGGCGGTAGCTCCTGGTGGTGCGCGAGCCGTCGACGCGCCTGGTAAGGTGTCCAGCTCCGGTGCTGGACTTGAGGGCTCATCACTATCGTACTTGCCCTCGTCGTCGTCATGGCCTTCGTCATCGAACAACTTGGACTGGTCAGCCTCGCCTCAATACCAGCTCGTTCCGTAGGACACAGCTCACGTATGACAGTATATCATCCACATCCCGTGTCGAGCGGCTAAGAGCGTCATGCTCGCGCGATCTCGCGCTCACACGCTCCTTTGTCACATCGATCTCGTCTTCGTCGTCTGGTAGCGAGGCATATGGCGTGCTAGTGTACATCCGTGACTCGAGCTTATCATAGCCCGATGGTCTTGCCTCCTTGCGCAGCTTAGCCTTGGAGGAGAACATGCCGAACAGGTCGCGGGAGAAGAAGGGGTTGCGGGCGAGGTTGTCGAGCTTCTTCTTCAGCACCTTGTCGCGGCGCAGCCCGTCGAGCTGCTCGGTCATGTCGGGTGCTTGCGCAGTACCGGTGTTGGACTGGAATGGCGTGGATGCCTGCGGCTGCCCGGGTGCGGGACGTAGAGTCAATGTGGCTGTGTATGTAGTCGGTGCACTCCCAGCATTGGGGTCCCTGCTGCCGCTGTAGACGGGGAGATGCTGGATCGTGCTCTCGAAGCTGCCCAATCCGCCCAGACCGCCCCCACCAGCGACAGTCATCGAGGGCTGTGGCGCGGGCTGAGGAGCCGGGCATACAGAGAGCATGAAGACGAAGCTCAGCTGGAGGCCCTTGAGCTTCTGATGGTGATCCCGCAGCGCCGCCGCGGTGACAACGAAGCCCGCTTTGGCGCGGAGCGAGGCGTCGAAGTAGCGCAGCGAGGTGGAGATCTCGTCGAAGATGCCTCGCATCTGGCCACCAGCATCTCAGCATCTCACACGTCGCCGAAGGGTGATAGAATGCAGCGTACATCCGCAACGAGCCGCTTCGTCTGCTTCACGACGTTGCCGGGCAGGTACTGCTGCCGGTCGAGGTTCTGGCCCAGCACATCGATCAGGGTGGTGCAGAGGTCGACCTCGTGGGCCAGCTCCATGACCTCCTTCTCGGCGTGCCGGTAGGCGCCGATCTTGTCCTTGAGGACGCCGGCCAGGGACAGGCCGCCGTCGACCACGCCGACGATGCCCACGGTGATGGAGAAGGGATCCATGGTTCGAGGGGCAGAAGCGGTTTCAGATGAGAAGGACCAAGGGCCGCGGCGTGGGAAGGCAGCCTCTCGGCGGCGGTCGTGGACGGTGTGAACGCTGCTCAAGTTCAGCTGCGGAATCTGGCAATCATGCGGCGGTGACAATGGCCGAGACCGTTATGGCTAGCATAACGATCATCAAGACCCACCGATCGACCGGTGAGAAGGCAACAGTGCATGAGTGGAGCCCCGTCTGCATGCCTCTGCGGGCCCATTCCGCTGTATACTAGTTCGAAGGCATCGATGTCGAGATCGATCGCAGGGGACGTCGGCACGTCAATAACCTACGAAGTGCACTCTCCATGCCGTGCGGAGTGAGTGGATCAAAGCGATGTGACGTGGCCCAAGGCCGGAGAGCGACGAGCTCAACGATGGCTTCAGCTGTCTACATTTGCACTGCATCCCGCAGACCGCCAACCAACAGCCCATCCATATGTACGTGCGCCCAAACGACCGACCCCGCTAAACCCAAACAGAACCCAGTGAGCCGCCCCCCAGCAGCGCCATCCCCAACCCCCCCCAAAGAAACACCAGATGTAAACCAACCCTTGCACCCAGCCAACCACACCCCAACCAAATCCCATCCGTCACCGCCCAACCGGCACCCAATCCCGCCGAATATCCATACTCCGATGCACCCTCCCCCCGGGAGTGAGCGGGACATTCACCCGCCCCCCGACCCGCGCCGTCTCGTCGTCGTCGGAGTCGTACGTGTCCGCCAGCCGGCTGAAGTAGTCCGCCAAGCCATTCGTCGGGCTGGCGATGTCGTCGTACTGCGGCGGCGGCGTGATGAGGGGGGGCGGGGGCTCCTCGTCCGAGAAGGCCGGGGGGTTGAAGGAGGGGGCGCGCAGGAGGTGGATGGGCCGCTCGCGCTCGCGCTCGGGGGGGGGCCCGCCGCCGGGGGACTGGCCGTGGACGTGCGCTTGCTGCGGGCGGGCGAGACCCGGCATGTGCAGCGTCGGGGTGGTGGGCCGGCGGGTGTCGTCGTCGTCGCGGCTCGTGCTGGTGCGGGCGGAGTTCAGGGCGTTGAGGGTCGGGAGGAAGGAGCTCGGGGAGTTGCGCCGCACGCTGGCGCCGGGGCAGCCGCAGTCGTAGAGGGAGGCGCCGGTCATGCCCTGCTCGGGCGCGCTGTAGGCGGGGAGGGAGATGTTGGCTTGGGTGGATCGGCAGGAGAGGATGTGGAAGGGGGAGTCGATGGAGATCTCGAAGTGCCGTCGCTTGGTGGGGTCGACGACGTCGGGTTTGGAAAGCCGCATGACGATCTGCGTAGAACGTCAGTGCCATCGAACGGTCTGAATGAGAATGATTGACACACCTTGATCCAGTGGTGCACCTGGATATTCTGATACGTCGTATCAAAGTGCAACCGCTGACTCCGATCCCGCTCCCGCATGTCCTTGCAACTCGGCAGCTGCACATTGAACTCCATTTCCGTCGGCCCGATATTCGTGTCCCCCTCCAGGTTGCCCAGCAAGTTGGTCGTGTCCAGCGGCTGCACATTCTCCCCCCGCGCCGCCCGCGCCCGCGCATCATACGGGATCCCGCCGCCGGCCGTGACGCGCATGGTGCTGCCCGCGAAGGTGCTGACCGGGTCGCCGTCCGCCCGCTTCTCGAACAGCTGCACCTTCCGCGTGGGCTCCATGCGGTGCACGCGCTTGCCGCTGCAGAAGTACTCGATGTTCTCCGTCACCAGCACCTTGATGCGGTGGCACTGCACCTTCGCCAGCGGGGTCAGCTTGAACGCGATCGGGACTTTGGTGCCGAGCGGAAAGCTCTTCCCGGAGATCACGATGTCGTAGTGCAGCTGGTCCTCCCAGTTGCGGCTGATCGCGATCGGCTCGACTTGCTCGAGCGACCCTTCCGCCGGCGCCCGGATGAGCGTGACCTCCTTGGTGCCGATCAGGTTCGCCCGGAACGCGCCGGATCGGGTCACCTCAGCCTCGAGCTCATATCTGACGGAGCCGAGGTCCACATCGATGGTCTCTGGTAAGCGGCTGTCGAGGGGGAGCTCGAAGTTGTAGATGTAGTCGCCGGGTAGGAAAGTGCGGTAGCCTTTTGCTGCGACAGACTGACCGCCGGGTATGGGATCGCCCTTGCCGAAGCTGCGCGATTGATTGACCTGTAACGAGAGCTTCCTCGCGTCTCTCGCCGAGAGATTGCCAGTCGAGATGTTTGGGGACGAGCGTCCTAGTGGATCTAGTCTGGTCACAGTCGAAGAGGCTCCGTCGGCACCCTTCAGTAGCTGGACGTGGTCCGCGTTGGTTCCTTTCTCCGCGCTTTCGAACTGTGCATTGAAGAACGGCCAGGTATGGCTCATGATCGTATCCTGCTCCTCGAAATCGATCTTCCGTGGCGGGATTCCTTCAGGCCATTTCGTGACCGCTCGGCCTTTGAATCTCAAGGTGACCGCCTTGATCTTCGCGCTCTTCTGCACCCGCAGATGTAAGCTGCCCCGCAGCATCGCCGTATTGCCAGGAGCCGAGTCCGTGTTCTCAAAGCCTTGCACGAACAGCACCGGCTCCGCCAGGTGTATCGCCATGCTCACGCCATTGCCCGACGCCAGCGGCTTCCCATCCTGCGAGTCCATGGAGGAGACCACGTTGGGGTCGACGATGGTGGATTCGATCCGTGGTGAGCTCTGGCTGCCACTCCTATCGCTCCGCGCAGAAGCAACGGATCGATTTCTCGCATCGCTGCCCAGCCGCGGCCGATTCAAGTGTGCATTCATCGGCCCTCCAATCTGCCCTCGCATGTTGCTGCCCCTCATGTTGTCCGCCTCGCCCGTCGAACCCGGCTCACGCCCGCTCGACTCGTTCCGCTTTGGTTGGGTCCAAGATCGCCTCTTGCTGTTGGGTGGACTCGGCTGCTCGTCCGGATGCGCCGCGATCACGGACTTGAAGAAGCGCCTGGCGTTGTCGCGTGAAGTCGCCAGCTTGAACGACCTGAGCCGTGGAAGCCTTCGGCTGGGTGGGTCTGCGGCCTTGAGTGGCTCGAGGGTGCACCCGGTGACTGCCTTGACGGTGATCCGGCCTGGAGCTGGTCGGCGAGGTCGGAAGAGCTTGGTCGGTTTCTCGAGGGTGTGCCTGGGTGTTGCTGAAGGGTGGTAGTAGAGAAGCCCGGAGGCACAAGGGACTGCCATTGCACGTTGCACGTCAGCCATAGTGTTTGAAGCCGAGAAGGCGGGTATATGTCCGAAGCGTTATGGGAGGGCATGTTGGCAGTGACTGGGCTCGAGGAGGCGAGTCTGCTGTTCTTGTGCACTGCACCCTCCCACCCATGCTGCTTGCCGCGATGCAACCCAAGCAAGCGCCATGGTCACGCACGCAGCGTCACTGCAAGCGCTCTGTCCAACGTGACAAGGAAGATGTGCCTGTGCCACTCACCTATCCAAACCGCCCCTACACTACCACTGTCACGACGCAGATTTGTCTCGTTTCAGAGTGCGTCCGGACGATCGGTATGCACAATGTGCTCAAGGTGTCGTCCAGAAGTACCAGGGCGGCATGCGACATGCGAAACACCGTTACGACCTTGTTTTCCTCGAGACGCCAACCGGGTATGATCCCAGGGTAAGATTTGGGATGACGGAAGGCCGGAAGTTGGCGGTAGAAGAACCTTGATGATGCGAGCAAAGGCTTGTTTTCCCGGCTGTGCAAAGGTCCCGGAACTCTGTCGCGCAGCGCAACACGCAATGCGAGTCCCGCGGATCGATAGGCGATGGCGGAGAAGCCAAGTGACGACCAGATGCGGATCGCGGCGTGGGGCTAGATGCGGTGTGGGATGTATCTGGCTGCTCGAGCTGCAGGAGGCGCCTGACGGGACGTGAGTATTGATGAATGGAAGAGGCAGTCGATAATGGTATTCTGGATGAAGGCCTCGCTCGCTCGATACACTCAAATCAGCAATATCAATGCTGAGCTGCCAACCAACTGCCCCCACCCGGAAGCAGCGCCGAGGAGAAAGTGAGAGGATGGCGCGTTATATACTCCGTACGGCATTGCTGCTTTGGCATCATCACCAGCGACTCGGAATCCTCGGCAGCGTCGGCCAAACCTAGGGCGCTGCCTCGTTCCGCAGCACGCCGCAACAGCACACGGGGTCTGACAGAACGCGTCGCACGGGGTGGCGCTGCTGCTGCTGTCACCCGGATCGCACCCGCTCTCGGCGTCAGATTGATGTGTGAGATGCCGTGGGATCCGCGGCAGGGATGCGCGGTACCATGACCGAGACACTCGCGAGCCCTCGACGCTCATGTGGTCACCGCTGCTCCGTCGCAACCGCTTTGATGATCGCTCGCTCGCTGCTGTACCACCTTGCTAGAGTGCTGCATGGCGTCGCCGTTGGCATGCCCATGTCGATATGTCCTGCGGACCAATCTGAGTTGCCCCCGTGACGACTCGAGCAGTCTCTCATTCAAGCTTTTACCCCACGTCCAGGGATGCTAGAATTGGCTGCGATATTTCTCGGCCGATGAATGACGAACAGCTCGTACCTGTATCTTGTACATCTCTCCAGCCTACGCGCCAGACTCAGCCCAACCACGTGTCGGCGGCCTTCGTGATGATGATGGCTCTTTTGTAATCCAAGTGTCGCATACATTTAGCAATCACCTGGCGTCATCACAGCCAAGGTCGGATGAGGGCCCGCAGATCCGGAGTTCAGCTCGGCCCGTTCCTCCCGTGAGCCCCGCCGAGCTCGAAGTCCAGGCGCGTCAACTCGAATAATCGACGCGTCTAGCAAAGCACCGCAGACCATGGCACATCGTGAAGACCAAGGTGTGTACACACAGAATGCTACCTGTGGAGTAATACCTTGCTGATCATATGCAGAGAGCGACGAGCAGCTGCCGCTCAAGGGGGTGGTGCTATGCTGCACCTCGCTGCCGGCGGACATTCGCGTAGGGCACACGTTCACATCACGACCCTCGCATACATAGACTGACGACCTTCCAGCTCAAGCTCGCCGAGTATGCGACGCAGATGGGCGCGGTGCACCAACTGGACCTCACCACCTACGTCACCCACCTCATCGTCGGCAATGTCATGACGCCCAAGTACCGCTATGTCGCCAAGGAACGGCCGGATGTCAAGATCGTCAGCCCGCGCTGGCTCGAGGCGGCGCGGGAACTGTGGATGGCCGGCGAGGATGTGGATATCGCGTCGCTGGAGGACGAGCACCGGCTCGGCGTCTTCTCCGGCCTGCACATCTGCGTCACGGGCTTCGACGACATGAGCCGGCGGACGTACATCTCGGACACGGTGGTGCAGCAGGGCGCCACGTACCACGGCGATTTGATCAAGACGGTCACGCATCTCGTCGCTGCTGCGCCGGCCGGCGCCAAGTACGACGCGGCGGTGTCGTGGCAGACCCGGATCGTGTCGTACAAGTGGTTCGAGGACAGTCTGCGCCGAGGCATGGCGCTGGATGAGTCGCTGTATGATCCGGCGAAGCGTGTTGAGGATCAAGGCAAAGGGGCGTTCATCGAAAAGCAAAGTTTGGGCAAGCGATCGAGAGAGAAGGAGTCGCAAGGGACGGAGGCGCGCAAGCTGCGGAGAACGGCGAGCACTCGCTTGCACAGCCAGAGCCAGGATATGTGGCAGGACTTGTCGACGACGGCGAGCGTGACGGCGCCATCGGAGAGGGGTCAATGGGGGGACGAGCGCGAGCCGAAGCATCTCCCGCAACAGAGACCCAGCCTGGAGAAGGTCCAAGTCCGACAGTCAAACGTCTTCTCCTCGGAGACAGCATCGGCGCCCGCTGGACTGTTCTCCGGCTGCCACGTGCTGATCAGAGGCTTCCCACGAGACCGGGCGATCCGGCTACAAGCCTTCCTCGAACCGCAAGGCGCGATCATCGCCCACACCGCCACGGAGCTGGAAGCCTCATCTCAGCAGCCACGCTTCCGAGCCAGGTACCTCCTGATGCCGCACGCCTCCGACAACAGCCCGATGCCGCTCCCTACGGTCCCCGCGGACACCAAGCTCGTCACCGAATGGTGGGTGGAGCGCTGCATCCACAGCAAGACGCTCATCGAACCGCTCGACGACCCGCTGTGCAGACCCCTCTGGGACGCGAAGATTCCGGACTTTGCCGGGCTGAGTCTCTGCACCACGGGCTTCTCCGGCACGGATTTCCGTCAGACGGCCGAGGCGATCAAGCTCATGGGCGCGCAGTATGCGGAGAAACTCGTGCCGTCCGTCGACGTGTTGGTCAGTGGGTCCGCGGCCGTGAAGAAGGAGAAGGCGTACTACGCGGCGAAGCACAAGATCAGAGTCGTGTCGGTCGAGTGGTTGTGGGAGTGCCTGAGCAGGAGGGAGAAGGTGGGAACCGAGGACTTCGCGGTCAAGCTGCCTTCTTTTGACGCTACAGAAATGGCTGGCGAGCCATCGCCGAGTAGTCCGGCGCCGAGTGAGATGCTGCGTGGCAAGTCGGAGCGCTACGCTAGGTGAGAGACCCAATGACTGCGGTTACTGTGCCATGAGATGAGAAGATGCTGACGGCTGGCTTAGGAGGCCTGATGATCGACCGAAGCGTCTCTCCAACACACGCCATCGCTCAGCGACTCCTACGCTGGCCTTGCAAGCCAGTGCGCCCGCAGTGGTCGACATCTCACGCAAGTCCAGATTGTCGGTGCACCAGGATGAGGCTCAGAGTCCAACCGCGGCAGATGACCTGGCCGCAACGCACTCTGACATGGCTGAGCCAAAGAGTCGTACGCGTCAAATTGGGCCCTTCGTGCTCGAGGATGACGATGACCCGCCGATATTGGCAGATGAAGTGTCTCTCAGCGCAGCACCTGACATCAATCTTAGACCAACTATGTCTCAGCCACTACAGGAGGTCTCACCCAACGCGTCGCCACGCAAGGGCAGCCAGAGCCTGGAGAAGGCGGGCAAGAGCGCCGTGGTGAAGGTGACGGAGACCTTTGCACCTTCGCCTCCCGGATCTGACGCCCTGCGCACATCGCCATCGCCAAGAAGCACACACCACGATGAGGTGGCGCAGCCGCCGGCCCAACTGCGCCAGGACTTCTCCGCCGACATCGCCGCCCTGCTACATCACAGGACCTCGTCCCGGTCAGACGCAGTCGGCTCGGAACCCGCGCCCGTCAAACGCAAGAACCGCCCCCTCGGCCGCTCTGCGAGCGGCATCGGGAATCACCGCCCCGTATCCGGCTCCGCACAATCTGACCACGCCGGCTCGTCGGACGAGACCCACTCAGGCGACGCGGCCGACGGCTTCACCACGTTCGCGAGGGAGGCGCGGGCGCCGCCTAGCACGCAGCTGGGGTACGAGACGGCGGAGGCCACGGAGGCGAAAGCGATGATGGAGCGGGAGATGAAGGTCAGTCTGCGGGATGAGGGGGATGGGAAGCGGGTCGCGAGTGTCGGGGTGGTGAGGGATAGCTTTGGCGTGGGCGGTGGTGGTGGTGGTGGTGGGGGGGGGAAGGGCAAGGCGGGGGTTGGCGAGCGGGCGAGGAGGCATCGGACGAGGACATAGTGGAGGTCGCTGTTGGTTAGATAGGCGACGCTGAACCTGAAGCTGCTTGGCTGCACCCTGCAATGGGCGCCGTGGCTCCACGGCGGCATTCCGCGTCGGTACGTGCGACTGTCCCGCTACCTGACTGCTTGGCGGGCGGCAGAAAACCTTTGCCAAGATCCTAGTGCCCGCCACGATCCTCACCATGCTTTGATCAAGCCTTGCCGTCAAGCCCCTCCCACGTCGCCAGGTCAGATTCGTAAATAGCAGCTAGTGAAGTCTGACAGCAACGCGCACTGATGAGCAGTACGCCACACCGTGACATCCCCACCGCGCGGCCGCATGTCACTCCCCCATGATGAACCGATCTGCGATTCTCGCACCTCCCACGTTGCCAAGATCTAGATTCCTGCACGGCCCAGCCCCCCCCCCGCGGTGCGGGAAGTGACCAATCAGGGCCGCGCGGGACCAGCATGCGTGCTTCTCTGGTCCCGGTCGGCGATGATGGCGCGCGAGAGAGAGGCACGCACGCACTACGGATGAGCCGACGTGTGAGCGGGCTGCCGTGATGCATATCAGGGCGGGCGTCCCGCGGCTCTGACGACTGCTCGGCGCGACTGATACTGGCCCGGTTTCTGAGCTCATCGCTCCACTGCCCTGAACACTGAAGAGCGGGCCTGGCTTCCGTGCGGCTTCCGGGAGCGTGTCGTGAGCGCGGTGACGACGGCTTGGCGGGCGACGATTGTGGGAGCCGGCGCGGAGGGGACGAAGTGAGGTTGCGAGAGATTGTCAAGATATGGGCGCGCTCGAACGCTCTTGACGAAGTCTTGACCGCAATCGTCCAGAGCGATTTCCGGAGATACTGGATGGCAACCCCGCCGCTGCCCGGCAAGGTCGCATCCAACGGGACACCCCCACCAGACGCCACCGGCGACGACGAGCGATCTGGGAGCGGTGACTGCGAACAGGACGTGGAGGATGGCGAGCATGCGAGCGACTTGACTACGCGCCTGTCGATAGCCCGGAGACTCTCACTCGCCTTCGGAATGACCTCCCGGCGGCGGAAGGGTGGTCACGACTATGAGCCTGCGAGTAAAGAGTCGGATGGCCTGCTCAAGCGCAGTTCAGCCCCGGAGAGTCCACGGGGTCGGCGCATGTCAGTCTGGGGCTTCGCGAAGCGGGCGCTGCTCGCGATGCCCTTCGTTGTCCTGATGATCTTGTGCGCGTGGTCCCTCTACGATATAGAGAGCTAGGCTAACGGTGTTCAGTGGCTTACTGCACATCCTCCACGCCACGATCGGCCGTGCACGCCTGCTCTGGGACGTCGACGTGCCGGACAACTTCCTGCCGCACTGGGGCACGACGGGCCACGCGGGCGCAGACGTGTCGCGGTATCCCACCGACGCCACCCGGGACGTGCTGCCCATCCCCTGCCACTCGCACAACGACTACTGGCGCCGGGTCCCGCTGTTCGATGCCCTGCACTGGGGCTGCACGGGCGTCGAGGCGGATGTCTGGTTGTTCGACGACGAGCTGTATGTAGGCCACAATCTGGCTGCGCTGACTCGGAACCGGACGTTCGAGAGTCTTTACATCAACCCGATTCTGGATTTGTTGGAAAATATGAACCCGGCTACTGACTTTGTCAATGCTACTGGACATGGTGTCTTCGATGTCGATCCCAATCAGATCCTGGTACTGCTGGTCGACTTCAAGACCGAGGGGCGCGAGATCTTCGATGTAGTGTCGCGGCAGCTCGAGCCGCTGCGGGAGAAGGGGTACCTGAGCTTCTGGGACGGCGAGAGTGTGCAGTCGCGCGCCGTTACGGTGGTAGCCACGGGCAAGGCCCCTGCAGACCTCATCGTCAACGACGACGCGTACCGGGACATCTTCTACGATGCGCCCCTCGGCCAGCTCTGGGAGAAGCCGCGGACACAGACCCAGCTGGACGAATCCCTCGATCTAGACGGTCCCACCGAGACCACCCCCTCCCCCGAGCGCAACACCACCACGACGCCAACCGACCCGCGCGACGCCTTCCGCGCCGCCAACTCCTACTACGCCAGCACCTCCTTCACCGCGGCCGTCGGCTTCGTCTGGCACGGCCACCTCTCCCCCCGCCAGATGGACATCCTCCGCGGCCAGATCCGCGGGGCGCACCGCCGCGGCCTGAAGGCCCGCTACTGGGACACCCCCGGCTGGCCCGTCGCGGTGCGGGACCATGTCTGGCACGTGCTGATGAAGGAGGGCGCCGACGTGCTCAACGTCGACGATCTGCGCGCCGCGGCCGTGGACCAGTGGCAGGCGCGCACGCATCAGTGGTGGTGAGGTGGGATGGGCATGGGGTGAGAAGGAGGTCGGCGATATGATTTGATTGATTAGACGAAGCGTGACGAATCTCTCTCTCTTGCTACTACACAGCCGTGCGCAGGATGATACCCTCTTCCGTAGACCGTGTCGCGCGCCGCAGATCATATGTCTCAGATTGCCCTTTGTCATCAAACGCCTCTGGCCATGCCGTTCACGCCATAGTGGTACATTCCCACGCAGCTAATGCGATCACCGCATCCAAGCCAGACAGCAAGCGCTCGCGTGCACCGGGCCCTCAATCGCCCAGCACACTCTCCGCGTCCGCTTCCGCGCCATCGACGGCCTCCTCCGCCTCCGGCTCAGGCTCATCCTCGTCGAGTGGCTCTCCCTGCCGCACCACGATCTCATCCTCTGCGTCAATATCCTCGATCTCGTCGTCCGTCTCGTCATCCGCGACGATCGCGTTGCTCTTCGGGTCGGCCTTGCCCTTGCGGCCGGCCGTCCCGTTCGCGACAGCCTTGCTCTTCGGCTTGGGCTTCGCCTTCGCCCTGCCCTTCTTCTTCTTCTGCATGGCGTCGAGGTTGAGGTACGCGACGACCTCCTTGAAGTTCGACCCGAGGCGCGTCCTGTTGCGCTCCAGCCGCGCGCGCACGGGCGCCTCGGCCATGACGTCCGCGAACAGCGCGTGGATGATCTTGCCGGTCAGGGCGCAGAGCTTCTGCTCCGCCAGCAGGGTGTGGAGGATCTTGGCTTCGCGGCGCTGTCGTGTGGCCTGTGTTTGTGCCTGGGACTGTGTCTGCGTGGGCTCGTCGTCGTCGTCGTCGTCGTCCTCGGGATCAGACATTGGGTCTTCGTTGACGTCCTCGTCCTGCTCATGGCTGACTTCCTCCAGCTTCTTGCCGCTGAGTTTGGCGTAATTCTTCTCGCACGCTGCGAAGACCCGCATGAGCAGCTTCTGCACGTCCGGCGTGAAGCCCATGACGAGCGCGGTGTAATCGTCGGCCATACCCGGCTTCGGCTTCAGATCGCGAAGGATGGCTGCTGAGGTGTACAGCTCGAGGAGCGAGCTGGCGATGGCGAGACTGACGTCTTCGCCGGGCCTCCTAGCCTCCAAGGCAGACTGCGGGTTCATCACGTACTTGTCTCGGCGGGCCGCAATGACTTCGAGCTCGTCCATGGACACTTCTACCCCGTTGCTAACGGCAATGAAGATGCTCTTCACCTTCCACCTCAGGTAGAACAGGGCCGCATCAGCCGCTCGCGCAGCGACTTCGTCCTCCAGCGCGGCCTCATCCGTATCAAGCGCATTGCCACTTGCGGGGACCGCTCGTTGCACTAGAGCAATGATGTAGTCGACAACACCGTGGTAGTCTCCCTCGCTCGCATTGATCGAGCCGCTGGCTTCAAGGTGCGGCGCACAGTCCCATACGCTAGCCAAACGTGCGATGCGAAGGAGGTTGTCGCTGAGAGTCGCAAAGCTTTCAGACCCCAATGACCCCCGCACGGTGACGGTGGTTTGATCCAGGTGTACTGACAGGTTGTCGATGACCTCCTCCCAGAGCGCTGCGACTGTCTCCTCTGTCACGTCGTTGAGCTCGCCGTAGGACTTGGCGTGTAGGATAGCATTGCTCGCCGGAGCAAGAACCTCATCAGTGCCGTGCGACATGAACTGCTTGCGCACGTCGTTCAGAAGCGCTCCGTATGTCGCGGAATCTTGTTGCAGGTCATGCAGGGACGGCATGCTGAGGATGGATTCCACCCTCAACACCGCAGCGGCTGTGCTTGGCACGTCCCCAAACTTCTTGAGGAGCTTCGGGATGATTCCTGCCAGATGGCGCGCGGCTTCCTCCTGCTCAGCTTCCAGGTTGTCCTTCTGTCGCGCAGTGAGCTTCGTCTTGGGCGCCTTCAGCTGCTCGGCAAGGGTTGACAAGCTGCGATTCGCGCTCGAGTTGAGGACCTCAAGCAGAATGGCTTCCTCCTTCTCCGTCAGCACGCTTTCCTGCTTCAGCTGGGAAAGCGCATCGTCAGCCTTGTTGCCATTGCTAGAATTGTCGAAGAGAAGGTAGCCTGCAAGCGCCTGCCAGTCCTTGATGTCCTTGACCTTATCGTACAGGACATCGGCTGCAAGTGTGAAGCGAGAGTCTGTGCCACCAAGGTGCAAGGTCAGTCCGCCATCGCCTTTGGTACGCTCCACCTGGCTAGGCAAGTTGTCGTCCAGATCGTACGATCCTAGCATCTCGGCCAGCGACTTGTACTTCAGCCACTCGAGCCTGGGCGCGTCGTAGTTGTCTTCACTAGCCTCCGGTAGACTCTCTTTAAGACTATCCGCGCTACCTAGGTCGTCAATCTTTGAGGTGTACAGATCATTGACGTTCTCTGCGAAGAAGGTGGCAACGGTCTTCCGCACGCGCGGATCAGAGTCGAAGATCATGCGACCCACTGCGTCGACATCGTCAGGCTCGAGGAGGCCATTGTCACGCAGCAGGTCCAGCAGCTCGATACCGGCCACACGCACACTGATCTCGGCGTCTGTGGTCGCGACCTCGACAAGCCGCGATCGGAACTTCTCGGTGAAGGTCTTGAGGCCGCCGACCATCTCCTTCTTCTTATACACGCGGTGCAGCTGCTTCACCACCTCGCCTCGCGTGGTAGGCGCAGTGTCGCTCAGCACCCAGCCGAGATAGCGCAGATGCGCGCCGTCGAAGAAGCCGTCTGGGAACGTGACTATCCAGTCTCCGAGCGCCGTCACGCAGTCGCGCCGAATGGCGGGATCGATGTCGCGATAGCGGTGAATGAACACGGTATCGAACCAATCTTTGAGCAGTGGCTCGATGGCCTCCACCGCGAACGATTTCTCCTTGGCCCGTTGCTCGATCGACTTTACGCGACCCTGATTGACATTCGACTTGCTCCTCTCCTTCTCCGCCTGCGACCTAGAGTCCGCAGCGCTTTTCGCGTTCTC
>JAWDJV010009746.1:0-19200 GCA_033119285.1 Teratosphaeriaceae sp. CCFEE 6253
CTCCTTCTCGCTGCGCCATTCCGATCGGTCGCCGAAGCCGGATATGCTGTGCCCCGCCAGGCCAGTCAGCGGCGCTGTATCAATGCGGAATTCATGGTGGATCTCCCAGCCTGCAGGTGGGTGGGGAAGACACAGGATGCGGTGTCGATGTTGTCAGTAGGTAGAGTGGCAAGAGGCAGCCCCGGGGCAGGATGGGGCTCGGCGGGCGGACTCCCGAGGGCGAGCTGTTGCCCGACCAGGTTGCCGCGCGAGCTTGGTTGGCATGTGATCATCGTCGCGACATGTGCATACCTGTACATGTATACATGAGTAGTGTCCGGTGCTCGTTGCATCCTCCCTCGTCATCCACCCACCAGGCCCTCACGATGAATCCCTAGACGCCGCCGGCTCACCATCATCCACCGGCTTGTCTCGCCCGATCTCCGCTCCCACTATCGCCTCCGCCGGCCACTGCGATGCCCTCCCGGCCCGTCTCCCGCCGCAGCAACGATAGCGACAGCCCGCACATCGACAAGCTCGACTACCACCCGGGCGGCCGCCCCCTCCTCCCTCACGCCCACCACCACCACCCCACCGACGGCACCCCCTCCCGCTCCCGCTCCCGCTCCCGCGACTCGCACAGCTATGCCGGCTCCTTCTTCGAGGACATCGCCGAGGGTATCGCCGTGCAGCAGCGGCAGCGCTTCAGCCAGGAGTTCCTTCGCTACCTCAGCTTCGCCTGGGCCATCATCAATTGCCTGGGCGCGGGGAGCATCACCGCCTACTCTCTCTACGCCCCGCTCTTCCAGAAGCGACTGCACTACACCCAGCTGCAGGTCAATGGCGTCAGCATCACCGCCGAGCTGGCCATGTACCTCCCCGTCCCGCTCTGGGGCATCCTCTGCGATCGCGCCGGCCCCGCCAGGCCCTCTCTGCTTGCCGGCTGCCTGTTCGGGTTTGGGTATGTCCTTGCCGCCTTCACCTACCACTCTGGCGCTCCTAGCGATGGTGCATGGCCGTACTGGGTCATGGTGCTCAGCTTCGTCGGCGTCGGATGCGGGACAAGCTGCATGTACCTTTCCGCCGTCACGACCTGCGCGAAGAACTTTGGCAGAGGGAAGTACAAGGGCCTGGCGCTCGCGTTGCCGATCGCCTGTTTCGGACTGAGTGGGATGTGGGAGAGTCAGGTGGGGTCACGGCTGCTGTATGAAAGAGTGGACGGTGGTGGGAGAGGAGATGTGGACGTGTACCGCTTCTTCCTGTTCCTGGGCTGCACGCTGTTCGTGATGGGCGTGGTCGGCTTCTTCACACTACGAATCGTGGGCGAGGATGTGCTGATCGATGAGGCCGTCGAAGAGCTCGAGCAGAGTGGGCTGCTGGAGGACTCGGACTTCTTCCGTCCCGCTGCACAACAGACAGGATATGGCACGGTGTCCACGGCCGACCGACGACTCAGCGCGCAAGAGATTGATGAAATACAAGCCAAAGCCGCGGAACACCAAGCCAAGCTCGCCGAACAGGGACGCAAGAAGGCATGGCTCCTGAATGAGGAGACGCGGATGTTCCTGGGTGATCACACCATGTGGTGGCTCGCCGCCGGCTTCTTCCTCGTCACCGGCCCGGGAGAGGCCTTCATCAACAATCTGGGCACCATCATCGGGACACTGTATCCATCCTCCACCTCAACGACCGCAGCAGAAAGCATGACGACCGCCGCAACGCATGTCAGCATCGTCGCGGTGACCTCGACCATTGCACGAATCCTTACCGGCACGTTGACCGATCTCCTGGCTCCCACTACCCCACCACATCAGCACCGCCGCGGCCTGGCCTCTATGGCAAACTCCACCGCGTCGCTGAGTGCGCCACCCTCCGCCTCTCCCCAGCCGCGTGGCCGCTTCGAGCTCTCCCGCCTCACATTCCTCATAACATTCGCATTGCTCATGTCCGCGGGCCAGCTCCTCCTCGCTACCGGCATCCTCCAGGGCCGCGCGCACCTCTTTTACCTCGTCTCCGGGTCCATCGGAGCAGGCTACGGCGCGACATTCAGTCTCACCCCCATCATCGTCAGCGTAGTCTGGGGCGTCGAGAACTTCGGCACGAACTGGGGTATCGTTGCCACTGTCCCTGCCGCTGGCGCAACAGTCTGGGGACTCGTGTACAGCGGGGTGTATCAGGCGGCTGCTGATCGGCAGGCGATGGGTAGCATGCTAGGCCTGGTGTTGGGATCAAACGAGGGGGTGCGCACGATGGGTGAAAGTGGGGGGGCGGAGGATGTGCTGTGTTATGGCGCGGCGTGTTATGCACCGACATTCTGGGCCATGGCAGGAAGTGTGTGGGTGGCGTGTGGGTTGTGGCTATGGGCCTGGAGAGGACCCGGGGGCTGGTACCACAGGGGTGTGCTCGTGTGAGGGTACGACACAGCGTACGGACAGCTTGATTCCGGTGGAGCACGGACTGCGCCGACCAATGCTCCGACACTTGCCGAGAGCTCCGCGTAAGCCGAGCGAGTGGTGCGACACCAGCCGACGCTGGAGAGACGGCGAAGTTCCGAGTCGCGCCTTCTTGCGCCCTGGACCATGCGGCCTGGCGCAGGATACGGATCTCGCCGCCGTCCGCCTCGAAGTTCGGACGGCGTGTCGGAGCCCCGCGAAGCGACGGCGCATCATGGCAGGACAGCTTCGGGAGCACGCCTCAACCATGACTCGGACTGACATCGGAGGCTAGATGTCGTGCCAAGCGAGCCAAGGGCAGCGCTGCTTGCCTGGCACGGGGATCCTGCTGCAAAGGTGCTCTTACGATTGGCACTAGGACGAGCTGATGCCTGAGGCCTGGGGCGTGCATCTGGGGACGTTGCAGCCGCTATTACTCGCGCTCGAGTCCTACGCCAGGAACACTCATCCCCACGCCTGGCGGCGACCTAGCTCGGAAGCTCTCATTGAACCCACTGCTCGGCCTACTTGGATACGCAATGGCCATAGGCAACTATGGACGACCTCTCGTCGCTACGGCGCTACCATGGAGGAGCAGCTCGACTCGCAAGCATGACTTGGAACCGTGTGGGCTCGCAGCCGACCTCGCTAGGTTTCTCCACACTCCCCCCCGGCTGTGGAAAGGACTCATTGCGGAAGCATCTCTGGTCCTGCGACCGCATCCGCGCATACGCCTACTCAGACATGCAATCCTGAAGATGCGGCCTGGATGGACGCTGCTCACTCCTGCGAGTCTGCACCGCGGGCACGAACACACACGGCGGAGTGATGTGATGACTGTGACTCAGATGAAGAGGACCCACCTGTCTGGCACACGATGTCCTCGATTGTGATAGCCTGGCAGCCGAGAGGTAGGCGCAGACTACCTGACAACGCGCGCTGAGGACACGAGCGCTGCCCAGGCCTGCGGCGCAAGCGGTAGGGCTGTAGGGTACGATCCTTCTGAAACATTCAGCTTACCTCATCTTGAGTCGATTCCGCACGCCCTGCCATTTTGCCGTCGCGCCCATTCCATTGGCCGCCACACGCAGCGTGTTGGAGCAATCCGTTGTAGGTCAGGTTGCCGCCACTTGCCTCGAATCTAGCATGAAGCCCACGCTACAACTAATGCTGATGTCTGACTCCCCAACACAGCCCGCGACGCGGGCGACGCTCGCGGTTTCGACTGCAGCCCTGGAATGTCAGGCTGTGGGCTGAGAACATGATGGAGGAGTCTGGACACGGGAGATGTGACTACCTTATGATGTCCCTGGGTTTGCTCTACTTTGGCTACACATGGACTGTCCACCAGGACCGCGTCGATCACAGTCACTGACAGTACTATGACCAACCTATCTCCCAACGATCTCCGAACATCGAGATTCGCAGAAGCCGACTTGACACACTGCGCAGATCCGCACGACTCGGCAATGATGGCGGACATCACGATCAGCCAGAGTCCCATCACCAGAACTGGCGTGGCGGTGACCTTCGCAGGTCTATGCTTCATGAACCTGGCCGCGTCCCTCGACGCCTTGTCTCTCTCAGTCGCACTGCCGACCATCGCCACGTCGATCAAAGCCAGCACCGTGGAGGCATACTGGGCCGGTGCGTCGTGCTTTGCGGAACATACTTCTGGCGTGCGTGCCTGCTCGCTGATCGTGCGTTCACAGGTATGGCCTTCCTACTCAGCTCCGCAGTCTGCCAGCCCACCTTCGCTGCCTTCTCGAACGTCTTTGGCCGACGCCGGGTCACGCTTCTGGCGCTAGCACTATTCATCGCTGGAACCATAGTTTGCGCTACATCACACTCAGTCGCGCAAATGCTCGTGGGCCGCACGATTCAGGGCTCCGGAGGCGGCGGTCTGGTCGTCATGACCTACCTGCTCATTGCCGACTTGCTGCCTCTGCGCCAACGATCGCAGGGTATGTCTCTGATCAGCGTCATGTGGATGATCGGAGCACTCTCGGGCCCGGTCATGGGTGCGGGCTTCAGTGAAAGGGTTTCCTGGGTACACGCCTATCTGCACACGAGCCTGCGAACGATCTGAAGGAAGCTGATGGGTTCTTAGAGGTGGGTCTTCTGGTTCACGCTGCCCTTTGCGGGCATTGGCTTGGTGCTCGTCGCCGCCTTCCTGCGCACACCCCACCGGGGACTCTCTCTGCTTTGCGCTGTCTACAAGGTTGACTGGACAGGAGCGGTCATCTTCAGTGCCTCTCATGCCAGCTTCCTGGTCGCCATCTCTTGGGTACGTGTGTTGGAAGCTCAGCAACGGATGCGTGAAGTCATTGACACGCCATTCAGGGCGGCTCCACGTACTCTTGGGCCTCGTACCACGTCTTGACACCGCTCCTTCTCGGCTTGGCAGGTCTCTGCGCGTGGGCATACTGGGAACATGGCTGGGCTATCACGCCGATGGTGCATCCAGACATCTTCAACAATCGTACCGCCATCACGTCCTACCTCGGCACCTTCCTGTGTGGACTCATCCAGTTCGGCCTGCTTTACTACCTCCCACTCTTCTACCAGGTATGTCACCCTCCTATATGTATTGTCACTGCCTCTGTCGTCTGACAGTAGTGCAGGCAGCCAAGGGCTACTCTACACTGATATCAGGCGTGTCGATTGTTAGTCTTTGCCGTCCCGGGAGATTTACGTCAATCTGACTGCCACCAGCTACCTGCATGCTTTGGAGCCGGCGTATCCGCCATTCCTGCTGGTATCTTCGCTGCCAAAACGGGCCGGTACAAGCCCATCACCCTGGCCGGCTGGGCCATCTATGCACTGGGACTTGGCCTGTTGCGCATCCTCGGCGTCAACACGACCGTGCCCCAGTGGATCTTCATCAACGTCGTTTCGGGCATTGGCTTGGGAATCATCACCGTCACACAGCCGGTTGCCTCGCAGGCAGCGACAGCGCCCGAGCACATTGCCGTGGCTGCGGGTCTGACACCGTTCTTCCGGGCCCTGGGTCAAGCCATTGGCGTCGTGGTCGGCAGCACCATCACCCAGAACGTCTTCCAGTCTGCTCTGCGCAACTCCGGTCTCGGCGGGCAAGCGTCAGACCTCGCACACGACTTCGCTACACTCGGGGAGATACTACGAGCGCTGCCAGCTGATGGTCCGGAAAGCCGGGTCCTCTTGGACGCCTTGATGCAGAGCCTGCATGCCCTCTGGTGGTTTCTCTTCGCTGCCGCGGCGGTCGGATTTATGGTCGCATGTGCCATGCGTGAACTGAGTCTTGATACTGAGCCAATAGCTGGAGAGAGCCAGGAGAAAGTAGTGGGAGGCGGATCCGATGAGACTTCGGCGGTTGATTCGGAGCACGGGTCTTCTTCCATCGAGTCGCGCGAGCGCCGTGTTCGCTCCGTTGACGATGTCTAGGCTAGGTGGTCGCCTCTTGCGCAGACGAACCTGTCTGAGATGAGTGTCACATCTCGAGCGTGTATTACAAAGGCATCGCTACGTTATCGCGACTTCCGTAGGCGCCATGATTGCACAAGTCTCGAATCGCCATGGTGTGCTGGGTCTGCGCATCAGTGCCCGTCCTACCGCGACTGTAATACATCTTCGTAAGCTCTCGGAGGCTTGGAATGTGCCGAAGACCGAGACGTTTGACACATGTGCCAAAGGCACAGGACTAAATGACGATGGAAGACATGCACGACCGTTCGTATCAACGGCGAGATCGAGCAAGCTTACAGCCCGAGGTCATGAGAATGTAGTCTGCAGGCGTCCGATTCATAACACTATGCGGTGTTCAGAACAGGCCGCCAATGTTCACTCCACCGATACCTAGTAGGCTCAGCACCACCGATCCGACCACCGGCAGCAGACTGACGACCAGTTTCATGCCGGTGCGACCTTTGCTGTCTTTCCGATCGACTTCATTGATCTTTTGCTGCATGGCCACGCGCTGCTCTTCCCGGAGCTTGCCCTCGTTAGCCTTCAGTCTCGCCACCGTCTCGTCAAAGTCGAGCTTCTGCGCACCGAGTTTCTTCATCATCTCGCCCTCCCGCTTCTCGACCTCCTTCCGATACGCCGAACGCAACTCCTCCATGTCATCCTGCATGCGGCGCGTCTCGTTCCGCCGCTCGTAGCGGAGCATGTCTTGCTCGGCATGGACCTTGTCGAGCTTGCGCTGGAAGTCCACCTCCGACTTCTTGAGTGCCTCCTGGACGTCATGATCTCGAGCGGCGAGCGCCTCGTCCATCTCCTTCTGGATCTGCGCAATCTCGTCCTTGTATTTCTTCTCCAGCCGCTTGCTCTCCTCGTTGACGGTATTGCCCGCAGCGGTGTCGATCAGCTTCTTCTTCTGATCGACCAGCTCGGACTGTATCTGCAGCACGACCGGTCTCTGATCCACCAAGCTCAGAATCAGCTGCAGTGCAGAGTCTCTGGTGTCTTCGAAGCGGGCCACGCGGGATCCGCGATGCACCATGGGCGCCCAAAAAGCCTCCTCGGTCTTCAGCTGGTGTTCTTTCGACTCCGCGAGCTCCAGCTCGCCAGACTTCCGGGCTTGACCCCATCGCGTGGTCGCCAGGACGACGTTCTGTAGAGGATCCGGGCCGACGAGATCCTTGAACATCTTGAGATTGCGAAGCGAAGAGCCGTACATCCGCGGATCCATGATCGATTGCAGGTAGATGATGCCCGTTAGCTTGAGGTTGGGCGGATTGCGATAGGTGAAGTCGAGGTAGTCCGCGATCGACTTGAGAACCTCCGTCTCGCTCCGCGTGGTGTCGTTGAAGCCCGGCGTGTCGATGAGGGTGACATGGTGTCCTTCGTATTCGAACTCGAACGGCTGGACTTCGGACGTGACTGCATCGCTGTTCAGTATGGTCGTGAAGACCGAATCGCCTTGGCTTACACGAATGCAGATTGTGGCCAACGCCCACGCTCAACTCGCTGGCCGATTGTATGAAGCTACTCTTGCCAGATCCCGTCACGCCCATGACCGCAATGCGGATCCTGGTCTCGCCCATCTCTGGCTCTCGCGGACCCTCTGCCTGGAGTCTCATGACAGGGAAGCTAGGAGCAGAGCCTGGGAAGTCTTAGTCTCGAGGGCTTAGCCATCAAGCGATTCGCTAACGTCGACATCGATCAAATCACTGGCAGGGCCGGGCCGGGGCCAGATCACGCGGTGTCCATGTTGCTGCTTGTCCGCGAGGCGTTTATCTTCGCCTCTGGTGAGCCTGTCCCCTCCGTCCCCGGACAGTATTGATTAGAACTATTGGTTAGCGAGCGGGGGGAGGGGGAGCCCACGACGAGTAAGCGAGCCCCAGCAGGCCAGCGCGGTGGCCCATGTGCGTCGGTCACATCTGGCTGATGATGAGTCTATCGAAAGGCTCGCTTGGAGGAAGGTCGGGGTGTCCGTGGCGTGACGATAAGCATCACGCCACGCGTCGGCACGCTCTTTGGGCCCCAAACTACATCTGACGCTAGTTCTACAGACCCCGTCCTCCGTGCGCCTCGGGTGATGATGATGAACCGTCGACGTCGACGTCGACACCTTCGTTTGCTAATCACACTACGGAGACATGCTCACAGACACACCCGACACCGCGCACTCTCCCGCCGTCGTCACACCTCGAGCCACACGACCGCTTTCGCCCACACGCAAGACTGGTCGTAGCTGTCCCCGTCGTGCGTGCCAAGGCGCAGGATGGCGGGATGCAGGGTCAACTTCACCGGTCGGCCATCCAAGCGGCGGTCGTCGGGGTCGTCGAGCTTGTGCAGCGCATGCGCCTGCATGATAGGCGAGTCCACCGCGAACTGCACGTTCGCTAGATCCGGCCTGTAGCGGCATGCAATCCCCGTCCTCTGCGTCCAGAGGCGCATGGCGAGACCGCCCGTCTCTTCGAAGAGGGCGACGAGACTGTTGCGGAAGGAGTCCTTGAGCGGCGCCTCCAAGGGCTGAATCATGAACCTGGAAGCGCCGGCCTCGAAGGCTGTTGCCGCCTGCGAGCATCGCTCCCTCAGCCCATGCTGCAGTAGGTCGCGCAGCTTCTCCGCAGCCTCGCTGGTGTCGTGCTTGTCCGGATTCAATGCTCGGAGGGTGTCCGATCGCCAGATATGCGCCTGTCGACGATCGACTGTGCCGTGTCAGCTCTGGACGAATCTGCATGCGGACTCAAGCCCACACATACCCCCTTCGATCAGCTCAAAGTTGCTCGAGAAGGTTTCCGCAGGATCCATCCGATTCAGCAGATCCCGGAACGAGCCTGGCAGGGCGTCGAAGCGATGTTGCAGGCCGTCGGACATGAAGAAGAACGGGTTGTCAAAGGCCATCGAGTGCACGGCCGAGGACAGAAGACCGGTCAGCAACAGCCTGGCGCTGTGTCGCATCTCCACGACCTCAAGCACGGCCTCGTTCGAGGAGATTGAGGCGATCCCACGGTCGTTGAGCGCGTTTCCGAGCTCCACCAGCGATCTCTCCGGCTGCGATTTGAGCCCGGTCAGGCTGTCCAGGGCGTACGTCTTCGCAAACGCCGTTATCAAGCCCTGGATCCGCACGAGTCGATTGGTCACCGTCGTGTCGTCGTCGGGCTGGAAACGACTCTCTTTGATGTCCTGGAAAGCCTGCTTCTGGAGCTGCTGGATCTCGGCTTCATAGGCCTGCTTCTGTTTCGTCTGCTGATCTACATAGTGGCGTTCCAGGGTGATGATGTCTTCGTCCAAGTCATGCACCTGTTTCTGCAGGCTGGCAATGACCTTGAGATGGCTGTCCTGCTGTGCCTGCAACACTTCAATATACTCGCCCTTCCTCATGTGCTGCGGTATCCGGTGGGGAGGCTGGAGACTGTCAGTGAAGGCACTATCATCGGACTTCCAATGCTCCGTACGGACGAGCGCCGTGCGTTAGGCGGCGGGGCTGGTACCGGCCTACGCTGCGGCGATGCCTCCTTGGTCGCGGCATAGCCTCTGACCCCGGACTGCTGTCTCTGGAAGTCGTCGACCGGCCGTTTGCTGGGGAGCGGAGGCGGGCGCTCTGTCGAGTCTACACTGTCCTGATCAACGTCAGCGATTTCCCCGATCATCGAGCACTTCAGGCTTGCCTTGCGTCCTCTGCTGCTCTGTGCAACGCTGGGTCCGTTCGCAAGACCCTTGAGATTGTTGAACATCGTTGCTAGAATGATGGCTAGAGCGCATGGGCGTGCTGCACCATGAGGCGGTGCGGAACGTATATCCTGTGTGTCCTCACCCAACTTGCAGCTGTCACAGCTCCCACAGATGGCTTGCAGCAGTCTCGTATGGCTTGCAGAAGCGTCCCACGGCTTGCAGCTGCCGCAGCTGCCCTTGTCGCCTTGGCTCATCAGTCGGCTGCATTGGGAGGATTTATGCTTTTGCAGCCTTGCATACCCTCGTGATGAACACTCTGGCTAGCAGGGGCATGAGCGCCACGCCGCACTACTTGGGGGCCGGCATGTCTCGTTGTGGTCTGCTGCGACGTCCCGACAAGGCTGCTTACACGTGCACGTTTGGTCTCCGACGACGGTCCTCCCATCGAACGACGGTGATCGCGAGGACGTGAGCTCGTGAGGGTATGTGGAACTGTCACCGACCTCAGCACCTCCAGCACCATTGTCGCCCAGCCTGAACGAGTCGGCGATGAGCCGCTTCACTTCCACCACCAGTCCGCCCCCGTACAGCGCGGTGTCTGGGCGCCACCGCTTGATCGTTGGTGTCGACTATGGCACGACATACTCTGGTAGCCACACCCCCCGGATCATGCGAGACCTGCACACGTTGACAGCATGCGCATAGGCGTCAGTTTCGGGACAACCGACAAGAGCAGTGTAGACGACATCAATGTCATTCGCACGTGGCCCGGCAAAGATGGCGAGTGGAAGGTCCCTTCTCGCATCGCATACGCGACCGAGAACGCCAAAGTCGGCCTCACGCAGAATGCGTGGGGCTACCAGGTAGAGCCGACCATGGTCTCTTGTTCGTGGACCAAGCTGTTGCTCGACATGGGCGCAGAGCATGCTGCCCATGACGATCCGAGCCTGCAGCTGGCCGTGGACCAAGGCATGCTCCGAGTGCCGCAGGGTACCACCGCCCAGCAGGTCTGCAGCGACTTCCTGAAGGAGGTCCACAACTACATGACGGCTCGACTCACCAAGCAAGTGTCCAAGCAAGTCCTTGACTCGACGCCAGTGGACTGCTGGCTGACGGTGCCCGCTGTATGGTCCGATCAGGCGCAGAGTGCGACTAGGAGTGCTGCCCAGGCGGCCGGGTTCGGCTGCCGGCCACAAGATACTATCAACATCATCAGCGAGCCAGAAGCAGGAGCCATTGCGGCATTGAACAAGTACATGCATCCCAGCTCCCTCAATCCCCCCAAGGTAGGCGCCGTACCCATATGAGGTACACGCAGCTGGTGGTCGCTGACTGGGTACAGAAAGGCGAGGACATCATGGTCTGCGACTGCGGCGGCGGAACAGTGGACATCACGACCTACAGCATTGTCGAGACCGAGCCAAGGTTAGAGTTCGAGGAGCTGTGTGTGGGCATCGGTCCGTCAGGTTCTCCCCGTGACTGCCCTTCGGAGCTGACGGTGTCCAGGCGGCAAGTGCGGCGCAACGTACATCGACCGCAACCTGCACGAGCTCATGCGGCAGAGATTCGGCAGTGCATTCGACGAGATCGAGATGCGTCGCAAAGGTCCAGGCAGCCGCTTCATGAATGCTTTCGAGAGCGTGAAGCGCGGGTTCGGTGCCCAGGGTGATTCTCTGGTGAAGGAGATCGGGCCCTTGAACATGAAGGGCGTGGGCAGCTCGCAGTACTATGACGACGAAGAGGGCATGGTCCGGCTGACCCGGTCCGTGAATCCCTGGAGTGCCACCAGACTACCGTGGCCCAATGCTGACGCTCGGTGCTTGCAGGGATGATGTGGAGAGTCTGTTCGCTCCGGTTGTGAACGAGATCTTGCGCCTGGTCGCCGAGCAGCGAACAGCGATCCAGAGGGAAGGCCATGACATTGATGTGAGTGATTCATGGCAATGGACTAAGAAGCCGATGATGGGGCTGACGTCCAGCAGCGACTTGTACTCATCGGCGGCTTCGGTGACTCGGACTACCTCTACTCGCGGGTGAAGACTTGGTGCCAGACGAACGGCGACATTCAGCTTCTCTGCCCCGAGCACCCACAAGCCGCGATCGTCCGAGGTGCCGCGTTACGAGGCATGGAGGGCATTTCGCCGAGCAAGAAGCGCTGCCGAAGGAACTACGGCGTCAGCTGCAGTATGGCTTTCCGTGAAAATGTTGACCCGCCAGACAAGGTGAGCTGGAATCGGTGGGACAATTCCAAGCGTTGCTTGGGGAGAATGAACTGGGTCATCGCAAAGGTGAGCAGTGTCCAAGGCCGCTGCTACGATTGGTGCGTGCGCGGGCGTTGACGAGGTCTCAGGGCCAAGCCATCACGAAAGACACGAAGCGGTCCATCAGCCTCTTCATGCCCGCCACCAAGGTCGACGAGCTGAAGACGACATGTATCCTCTACAGCTGCGCATTCGAGGGTCCTCCTGACTATGACGACGGTCCCGGTAAGGTCACACCTCGTCACATTGCTAGAATGCTGGGTCGATGCTGATGCGATGCTCCCCCAGGCGTTGAAAAGGTTGGCCAGATCCACGTCGACTTTACCCTCGCCGACAAGTCCAAGATGCCGAGCAAGCGAGAAGGGCTGCTCGGGAAGAAGATGTGGTATCTGCGGTTCAATGTCGACGTGGAGTTCGGCTCCAAAGCCGGGATCCTGGAGTTCAAGACGTCGATTGACGGGGTCGTGTCAGGCACGGCCACCATCACCTTTGATTGAGCGTCCAAGAGCCCCTCAAAAGACGACTTTCGGCATGGTGTTGACTGGCGCAGAAGGCGTGCGGTCATTCCGACCCTTCGGTTTGGAGGTTTCGACCGTGTGCCTGAGGCCCGCTGCGGCGCTGGTGTTGTAGAGGGTGTAGCAGCCGCTGCTAGCAGCACGCGGCCTTTGACAAAGCAGGAGCGATCGTGCGGAAGTGAGATGGATCAATGGGCGAGCATTGTGCAGGGGAGAAGAAACATGGAGTCGACGGCGTTGGATTACCAACTGCCAAGCCGGGCACCCTACCTTCCACGCAATGTGTGGGAGCGGACACCTTTGCAGCCTGCCGATCGTCTAGCAACCTCGCTCATGCTCAGTAGTCTGCTGCAAGCACGTTCGTCACCTGCTATTAGAATGTCGTCCGTGGCGTAGGGTCCACCGCCGGTGTCGCCCGTGTGCCGCTGCTTGTGCCCAAGGGTATACCATCACGTTCCGTTCCGTCTTGCGCCATCCCATGTACCGTTCCCTCCCATCCAAGCGCCCCTCAACGCCAGTCGTAATGCCATCACCCTCTCCTAACCACAACAATCACCGATAGAACTCCCCCCTCCGCACATTAACCCCATACTCGCCCACCGCCATCCCGAGATCCTCCATCGTCAGCACCGTCCTCCCCTGTCCCGCGCCTGCTCCACCACCTCCAAACCCCGCTCGCGGCCCACCGAGCGGAGCGCCCTTGCCCTCCTTCGCACCCTTGCCGCCCTTGCCCGTCGCACCGCCCTCCCCGTCTGCCCCACCGCCCGCGGCCGCAGTCCCATAGCCTGCGGCCCCTCCCAGCCCCGTCAGCGGATTATTGCTCGTCGTGTTCGTGCTGCGGATCCGGCTATACTGGTACGCATCCGCCGCCACGTCGGCGATGAATTTCTGCGTCGCGAGCGCCAGTAGCCGGGCAAACCGGCGATCCGTCTGCGGAGGAGGCGGGAGGCCGGCGAGGGTGAGGTAGTGGTCCGTCACGGCGTCCGGGATGAGCGGGGCGTAGGCGTCGAGTTTGGGGAGGAAGGCGCGGAGGTGGGCGTCTTTGGCGAGGGGGATGGGCGGTTCCTGCTGTTGTTGCTGGGGAGGGACGGCAGCAGCGGCGGCGGCGGGTAGTGAGGCGGGTGCGGGATCGGGCGAGGCCATCGTTGCGCCGTTGGTGAGGTCGGGCTCGGGGTCTAGGGTTTGGGTGAAGTCGTCGAGGTCGGTGCGGTGGGTGGCGGTGGTGGTGTCCGGCAGTGTGCCGTCGGAGGCGGCCGTGGGGTCGGAGGAAGGGTGCGGGCTGGCGCTGGTGGCGTCCATGTTCGCTGCAACAGTTCACTCGACCAGTCACCCACGTCGCCAACGCCGCGTGAAGTGGGGTGCAGGTGGTGCGCGGGCGGGAGGGTGGTGAGTTCGAGGGTGGGGCCGTCTGACTCGCGCGATCGGGTCGACCACTCCGACTTCTTCGCGAGGCCCGACGGTGGCGATGATGCTGATGATGAGGATGGAGGGAGGCGGTGTGGCGCACTTTTCAGACACGCGCACCAGCAGGCGACCGCGCCGATGCCAAAGGCGTCACGGGAATGGCGACGCGTCGATGATTCCGACAGTAGCAGATGCGTCAGATAGCGCATGGTGGCGTGGGCATCAATACTGGCATCATCCGCATACAGCTGGGACTCGCTCGGCCTGGCATCGACTGTATACGAAACGGCTGCCATCAAGGTCGTAATCAGACCGCGGCACGAAGCAGGTACAGTCCCGGCGGCGGTGGTGGTGGCGGTGGTGCATTGCTGGCAGGCGCACTCGCACACGCACACGCATGACGCTGCCACACCTCGCCAGTCACCACCCGCCCGCCCGCCATCCATGTACCGGCGGGTGCCCGATGTACCCGCGGACGTCTACATCTATCTATCGAGCAACACGTGACAGACACTGGGGGTCGTCCTGGGAGCACTCGAGGCCTTGCAGCCGTGACCGCACCGCAGACACCGGCGTCGAGCCGGATGTGACCCCGATGTCGCACAGCGTCAGCACCATCGAGCGAGCGGGTACAGGTACATGTCCGTCCGTGACGGCGCCGGTCAGTCCATCAGCTTTACGCCCGACGACAGACGGTCCGCCAAGAGTCACAGCAAAGTCGACGCTTGGCCGGAGACGGTGACAAGGCGTGGGACTTGCCATCGCCTGCTACCATCTCGTCAATCCCCCGCTGAGACAGGCTATCGCTCACTGGCCCGCCGGTGGCGTCATGCTCGACGTAAATCGGAACGGCATAGAGCTCGTCTCTATCACCATCGCGCCCGCTCTCCCTCGGTCCCGCCCCCCCTCCCTCCGGCACTGTGTCGCTTTCTGACCCCGTCCGAACAGAGTTCGGGCGGTAGTTGATCTTCGAGCAGGCCCTGGGGCGGCGCCGGCGTGTGGACATTGTGGCCCTCTGTCACACCACCTTCAAGATCGACTTGGTTTAGAAAGTGGCAGCGCTGGGGCCAGCGGAGGAGATGTCAACACTATCCCATTCCATCTACCAACATGCAAACATCTAGCTCTAGATAAGCAGTGCCGCCAGTATCCCCAATATTCCCCCTGATCCACGATAGGTGTATCCTGCACCTGTACCAAAGACCAACCAAACCCCAATCAGTGTGACGTCGGTCCATCCATCCTAGTCTGTTCGTATGCCAAGCCCAATCGAACAGCTTACCCATACGACGCCACGCCAAAAACCCAACACACATTAGCGCTCACTCGTCACTTACTCCCACCACCACACACACTTCCAGGCCGAGACGTCTCTGTCAAGGGTGTATCTCACGGCTTAGACCCGCGCCAGACGTCCCGCCAACGTCTCTTCGTCGGGCTGAGGTTGTCAACCTTGATGCCGACGCTCTCGGCGATGCGTTCGAATCTGGCGCGAGCCGGCGAAGACCCTGTCGGCTTCGCGACGCCATCGTGCATCCCGTCAACAGCTGTGGGAGGTGGCCCTGACGATGGCGCGGCCGCAACGTTCTGCGCGTAGAGTGTGGCGTCCAGAGAGCTGGGCCCCGTATCTGTGAGCACTCCCGATCGTCAGCACATCTACAGACCACCGCAGGAGGGGCGTGGGACGGAAGGAGGGAGACGTACTGTCCGCCTGCAGCTGCGCAAACAGCCCACTGAAGATCCTGCCCGGCCTCGACCCAAGCGACGACATCCCCGACAGCGCAGGCGAAACGGCGCGGCTGCCGCGGCGCTCTGGGACGATATTGAGAGACTGCTGCGACGCCAGTGCCGCTTTGTAGCCCGCGAGCCATTCGCGCGATCGGCCCTCGACATCCGCGTCGGTCATTGGAATCCTTGGCTGGATGGGAGCGGCGCTGACTGTCTGCACGACTTCCTTCTCATCCGTAATTGAAGGAGAGACCCATTTGTTCTTGGGGCTGAGATTATGAGCGCTCCGGTCCGGTACAACGACACCATCGATCGGCGTGGCAGGCGGTGCCACAGGTGTCGGGTGAGCATGCGTAATGTCCCTCGCCGGCGTGACGGGGTCGAGATTCTCCTTCATGCTGCCCGCGGCACTCTGAGGCGAGTGAGCGTGGGCATAGCTGCGTGTGGAGAAGTCGCGCGTGTTGTGAGGGAAGAAATCGGCCGTCTGGAAGCTGGACACGCTTGAGCTGCGAAGATCGTGCTTCGTGGTGGTTGGGCTGTCGGTGGTGCCGTCCGGCTTGCTGCCTTTCGTGGAGCTCGTGCTTGCTCTGAGCTGATGGAGCGGCGAGAGGGGAGTAGGGGCACGATCCTTGATGGGCTTCATCTCAGGCTTCTCGTTGGCGGCGTCGGCGTGGAGCAGCCCAGGACCAGGCTTGTAGACCGGACTCATAGGGTTGAGTGTCGACTTCACGGCCACTTTCGTCTCCGGCGCCTTGGTCGAGAGGGCGCGAGACTGAAGCGGGGAGGCGAGTCGTGGCATGTCAACGCACGAGCGAGATCCGTCGTTCTGCGGGAGGCGAGACTCAGTCGGTATGCTGACCAGAGCAGCCTGACGTGGCGACTGGGTCTGCGCCGCGCGCACATATCCATCGGAGATGTACGATTCGGTCGGATATGGCAGTGCCATGGACGAGATCGAACCGTCAAACGCCGAAGGAGGCGCAAACATGGCGGGAGGTGGCAGCGCCCAGGGCTGGCCCGCGAAACCAGCCTCCGGCGATGGCGTCGACTGAAAGCCGTACGGGCCAGCGAACGGCGCACCTTGAGCGGCATCGTAGAAAGCACCAAAGGCTGTCGGTGGAGCCCGCTGTTGATTGATCTGCCGCTGTTGCAAGAACGCCGGCAAACGATTGCGAGGCGGAGGGGACATGGCTCGCTGCTGCTTGTACATGTTGGCACGGGGCGATGTGGGGGCGATGCCTGGCAGCGCCTCGTCGCGAAGGCTTTTGAGCGCGCGGCGAATCCTGTCCAGGCTGCCGATCAGCTCGCGGCGCTTGGCGACGAGGGCATCTTTGGCACCCTTTCCCATGGTGCGGCCGTGCAAGACTTCCGTCTTGTCGACGTCCTTGAGCTCATGCTCCAGCTTGACGTATTCGACCTCGAGAGCGTTGATCTGCGATGCGACCGGTGGGTCCTGGACCGCGCGCGGAGCTGGAGGCGGTGGCAGATTACTGCCGCCAGCGAAGCGATTCGGGACCGCCGAGTGGCCATTGACAGAGCTGGGACCCTGCGTGATGTTGAGATTCGGCGCGGGCATGTACAGACGCAGTCCCTCATCGGTCTCGTGCAATGGCAGAATGACCCCGTCGACGATCTGGCACAGGCGGCCGTTGACATCCTGAGCGACGAATCCATTCTGCGTGGCATGGGTCCACTGCGCCTTGCCCATCGGGTGGTTCGGAGCGAACTTGATCAGGCCGCCATTGCTCTTGATCGCACTGTAGCCATAGCGCGGATGGCAAAGTGGCGACTGCTCGCTGGGCACGATGCGACCTCCGGCGGTGACGCGCACGTGGTCTGGAGAACCATGGGCCTTGACGAGTGACTCGATTTTCTTGCGGCGCAGGGAGTGGGTGGGTGATGGACGATGGTGGAAAGCAGCAACGGGAGGACGCAAAACTTGGTTGTTGCCAGCAATCTCGCCGAGGACAGCAAGGGGCTTCGAAGCTAGTGGAGCAACTGGGCGGTCGGTGTCGGAGGCATTGGTGGAGCGGTTCTCTTTGTTGGACTGAGCGTGAAGTGAGGTCGAAGCCGAGGTGCGTGACTTCCAAGAGCGAGCAGCCCAGGACTTGGAGCCGCGGAGGACGTGCTCTGGATCGGCAGTTGTCAGCTCACGGTGCTGCGGACTGTCGACGAGATCGTAGACCCAGCGTTGGTGGGTAGGAGTACAAGGTGAGACACCGCCCATGGCTGAGCGCGAGGGAGTGATGGCGATGCGTGAAGTCGGAATTCCCGATGATATGTTGATGTGGGTGGCAAACTCACCTTTCACTAGCTCGGCATCCTCTCCGTCGTGCTCTTCGATAGCTTCGCAAAGCTTGGGCTGAGATTTGGTGTCGCGCAGGCGGTGAAGCTCCTCGGCGGAGTATACGTAGCGGGATGGCTTCGTCACCATCGCAATGGCTTTGTTAAGAGGGTGCTCTCTGTGCTGTGGTCAGCGTTGGCTTTGCACGGCTGCGCGCCTGGCCGCACCTGGGTGGTTTGATGGTTGGGATCGAGCGTATGAAGAGTTTGGAATGGCTGCGGTGTGATGTGTGTTGGAAACGAGAGTGTACGAGCGTGGACATTGGTTTGTCTTGCGGAGGTGAAGACTGAGATAATAGTAAGGTATACTGCAGGTGATGCACTGCCTCCTTGTGCGACGTGCAAGAGCCGCTCAGATGGCTATGCAAGCGCTGTCTTCGATAGCGAGAAGGTCCACTGCAGGCCCGCGGATCGAGGTGAGACGTCGGTCCAGCAAGAGTATGGCAGAACTCATTGACAGTCGCTGCGTTGTTGGCATCAAGCTGCACTGTGACTGCTGTGCCAGGTCGCAACGATGGCATTTGCGGGCTACAAGGCAGGCGCCGCTGCTTTCAATTTCGGCATGCCGTATGAGAGCGAGGCAAGAGCTGGCCGTCATACGTCCAGTCCAGCCACCCATGCATCGCATATTTCCGACATGTGGCCAAGTGTCCGTTCTCCTGGCGCGGTGGCGCTTCGCTACATGAGCAGATCTTCTCAAGCGACGGCTGCAGCTGCGATTCGTTCTACAGCCTGCGCCCACAATACACCCAACGCCACGCTAAAGCCAGATGTCCCCCTGTCGCTAGTGCTGCTCACGCTATTCTCGAGCCCGTGAAAGCCGTGCGACTACTTGTTCTTCGTCTGCTTGTAATTGAACCGTTTCCGCGTGCTGTCATCGCGGTCAGCATGACCCCGTTACGGCACTCTGCCGAGAAGCGTACGGCGAGAATTCTCCCAGCTTGTGGCCGACCATGTCTTCCGTGATGCGCACGTCGTTGTAGATCTTCCCGTTGTGCACCTGGAAGATGAGGCCGACGAAGTTGGGGAGGATGGTGGCAGCCCGCGCTTGCGTTCGGATGGGCGGCACCCGCTCGCCGGGCTTGGCGCGGACGATGGGTAAGCTGTCGCGAAGTTAGAGCGTGGATGCGAGGATGCGTGTGTGTAGTGTGCTCACGGGACAATGTGCGGTCCTGCGAGTCGGGGTCAGCCTGGGTCGGCGGCCACTAGTCGTCTCGGTGGTTGCCTACCTTTCCACACTGACCGCGACAGTAGCGTGGTAGAGGGTCTCATGTTCTCTACACTCAAGGTGGAAGTTGCGACGCTGGGAACGACTGCTGTCTACAGGTATGTGCAGATGTTATCGCGGTGTCCAATGAATGCGGTCTTCGCAGGCCATCCCCATTGGGACAGACCGCCACCCGGTCCCGTGCAGTCGCGTGATTCACGCGTGGCGCA
>JAWDJV010009747.1:0-19126 GCA_033119285.1 Teratosphaeriaceae sp. CCFEE 6253
TTGGGTTCGAATGCAAGACCAGCGACAAGCTGAGCCGGCGAGCATTCCCTCGAGGCTACACGGAGTCGCTGGAGGACCGGGTGCGGAGCTTGGAGTGTGAGGTCCGGGAATTGAAGGATCTGCTGGACGAGAAGGACGAGAAAATCGATATGCTCACACGGATACATTCGAAATCGCCGCAATCGATCCGCATGCCCTCGCCAAGGCGACCATCTTTGACACCGCCCGAACCTGGAGAAACGAGATCCGAGACACCGCCGGAAAGGGATGACGTGTTCAAAGTGCAGCAGTCGCCGTATCTGCTAGCAGGAACTAGCAATGGGTCCGACTCGTACTTTGCAGGAACCTCGAGCAGCCGGACTTTCGTCGAGGCATTCAAGCACAAGGTGCAGGAGAGTGGTCGCTCCACCGCCGACGTCAACACCGACCTACTGCTTGCGAGCAGTGTCAAGAAAGACGCAGGCTCAACATCACCACCGCCATCGCCAGTGGTCTGGAAGGCACCGCCTCGTCTGGTGTCCGACCAGCTGGTGAACATATTCTTCCAGGAATGGGCGCCATTGTTCCCGGTCCTACACCGACCCACCTTCCTGGCGTTGTACGAGAAGTATGTCGCAGATCCCGAAGCCGTCACGGACCGGACTGCAACCGCCCAGCTGAACTTGGTGTTCGGCATTGCGGCATTGTCGAGTGGCAGCCGCACATCGGAGGACCTGGAGAGCTTCGACAGCCAGCTGAAGGCCGCTATTGACGCCATACTGAATGAGAACACCATGGGCACCCTGCAAGCGCTCATACTAGCTCAGATCTACTGTGTGCAGCAAGGCGACTACATGAGACTGCTCACCTACAAAGGCTTGTCGATGACGCTATCAGCACGTCTCGGCCTGCACCAGTCGCAGAAGCGCTTCGCTTTGGGCACACTCACATGTGAGACAAGGAAGAAGGTGTTCTGGTCTCTTTATACGGTCGATAGGTACGTTGCGACGCATGCGGGGATCGGCAATGGGTACTGACATCTTCGCAGCTTCACAGCAGTTGCACTTGGCCTACCCAAGCAACTAAAGGATGACGACGTGCACTGCGAGTACCCCGTCGACGCTGACGACGAGTATGTCACTGAGCGCGGCTTCCAGCCAACCCTGCCTGGCGAGTCGACCAAGCTATCGAGCGCGCTCGCTCTCTTCCGCGCCGCGCGCATCCTGTCGAAGGTCCTCGAGGACGTCTTCCCCGCCAAGACATCATACGAGCTGTCCATGAAGAAGCTGGGTGAGCTATCAGATGAGCTCGATGCCTGGAGAAACTCCCTGGCGCCTCACCTGCGCTTGCAGTTCGCGCAAGACAAGCCCAGCACTGGCACGGTCAGCAGCAGATCGCCTTTGCTGTCTCTGACTTACCACTACACCCGCGCGCTCATCCAGCGGCCTGCAGTCTGCGCCTCGCTAGGAAGCCGCTCGTCATCATCCATGATGACGCTCGCGAGCTCGTGCAAGTCTGTCGTCCAGATCGTCCAGCTGCTGGAGGAGCGAGGCATGAGCTTCGCCTTCTGCCTGAACAGGGATGAGCTGCTGGTACTCTCTGGGTTCGGTCTACTGTACCAGGGCCTGGACCTTGACTCGGCTTCGAAGATCCTGAAGGATAACCAGAAGACCATCACGCGCATCATCGGCGTCTTGGACTCGTCAAAGGCACCATGCGCTCCAGAGTTCAGCCGCGTCGCGCGGTCGTTCCTGCCGACACCACCGCCAACCGTCGTGCAGCCTAAGATCATGGCTGCGCCGAAGCTCGTTCGCACTGCATCTGCTGTACACAAGACCAAGGTGCCGACACTGACATGCCAGAATTCTGACCCCACTGCTATGGTCTCAATAAATCCGCTCCCAAGCCTCCCAGCGTCGACCAGGAAACAGCTGAAGGCCATCGCGTCCCGCTTCAGCATCAGCGCAGGCGTCCGGCCCGTCAAGCTGGACGCACAGCCCGACAACCGCCGAGCGACCGTTCACAACATTAGCCTCCATCCCAATGGCGTGCCAAGCCAGAGCCAGCCATCGCTCTCACCCGCCATGCCGTACAACCCTGCATCGATATCGCGCTCCGAACCCGCACGCAGTCCTGTGCATGTCTACGGCCGACCAGCTTCAGCGGTTGTGCGACCTTCCGCGCCGCCTCAACTCCAAGCCCACCATGCCGAAGCGCAGCAGATCCAGCAGCAGTTGAAAGCGGTGAAGCCTAAGCAACCCAAACAGAAGCTGGCCAATCTGGACTACCTCTCCTTCGGCAACGAAACGGACACGCAGTCCGCGAAGACCGCCTCCCATCCCATCAAACCCGAACCGCAGCCCACGGACTGGGAGAAGCTCCTCGGCAGCCTCGACAACGGCACCATGAACATCCACGACGCCTGCTACGGCGGACAGTCCGTCGACGCCCTCCTCGACATCCAGCCCGCGCTCAGCTTACACCCCGGCCTCTCCACCACCACGGTGAACGAGACCTGGACCGACGCCGCGACCGCGGACCTGTGGGCGCTGTGCCAGACGGAGACGAACACGACGGAGTCCTCGGCGTTTACGGAGAGCAACGGGCACCCGGACAGCATCTTCTCCTTCACCTCGGATGAGGGGCGGAAAAGCTCGGACGACTTCACGAATGCGGATTGGGGCTCCGCGAGTAGTGGGAGCGAGAGTGACATGTATAAGGGGATCTGTATGCCGGCTGACATCACGCACGGGGAGGATGTGCACTTCGGGAGTGCGTGGGATGCGGCGCTGAACCTTTGATGGTTGCGATGAGATACGAGTGTGGTAATACGAGCTATCCTTGGGGAGATGGGTCTTGGGAGTCCTTGGCGGGTGCTTCAATGATACCTTGGCGATCTGGAAAACAGTCTGGACAGATGCGCGCGATGATGCCCGAGATTCACATGTATGTAAAGTGGGCGGCGCGGTAATTCACTGATGTGTCAACGCTCAGAAGCACTCTATCACATGCCAACATTGCGTGATCGCCCTCATCACGCAAGGCGTGGCCATGTGCCTCCGAGCTCCACATTCACTCGTCGCAGGAGCGACCGCGCAGCCGACTCATGACGTAGCCGTGCCTTCCTCGCCTGCGACAAAGAACCACCTGGCAACTGGAGGCGCGTACTTCTGTTTGCGAAGCCTCTGTCAAACAACATGACTTGCTTGACATACGACAAAGTCACGAACAACTCAAGCAAGCAAAGCACATCGAGCTCACAGGACTGAACCACCGCCAACACTCATATCAACATCGACAACCAACAGTTCAATCTCAATTACACTCACCACCGACATCATGTCTGACAAGGAGACCAGCACGCTGCAGAGCTACATCGACCAGGTTGGCTTCAGTGTCTCGTCAGATCGCAACCGACCATACTGATTCGACACCACAGGCCGCCGGGACCGTTCAGTCGGTCATCGGCTCCATCACGGGCAACACCGCCGACAAGGTCAGCAATCTTGACATGATTATGCCTTCGAGCCCAGAACTAACGGCATAACAGGCTCAGGGCGAGAACAAGCAGACCGAAGCGCAGGCCAAGGACAAGCTCTCCCACGCCGGCGGCACCCTCGGCGGCATCTCCGTCTCCAGCTCGGGCGTAGCGGCCAACGACCCCAAGCGCCAGGAAGGCAGCTGGTAAAGCCCCGCCCCACCTCACACCCTTCACCGTACTGCGCTGACTTGTCTCAAGGAACCAGACCATCGGCTCCGGCAAGGAGACCCTGGGCAACCTCATCGGCTCCGAGGGTCTCAAGCGCGAGGGCGCGCAGCAGAACGCGCAGGGCGCGGGCCAGGAGGCCGGTGGCCAGCTCAACGACCTCGGGTCCGGCATGGCGGACCGCGCGAAGGGCACGATCGGCGGCGCGGTGGCGGGGCTGACGGGGAACACGGCTGACAAGGCCAAGTACCAGGCGCAGCATGATCAGGGGAAGACGCTGCAGCGGGGTGTGGAGAGCGAGCTGGACAAGAAGGCTTAGGGGGTGCTGATGAGTGCGGTGGCGGGAGTCCGGCTTTTCGGGGCGTGAGTGGCTCGAGCCCGAGTTGAGGCTCTACGATGGGATGATGGCGTTCTTTGGGCGTGATAACATCCAAGTCCGCGGTAGCATAGCAAGGTAGCTGGCTTCAGTCTTCCTGCGAAACATCTTGTATGTGTATCACACCATGCACTCTGATTGACATATTGGCATTGGCGCACCATCTGCTTTCGCGTTCGCATGGTATCACCGGTGTTGTTCGAGCATGCATTTACCCGCCAGGAATGTCGCGGATCGGGCAAGACGGTCCTGCCGGTTGCCGAGTCGGCTCCATGTTCCCTTGCCGAGTCGAAGCTCGACAGAATTCCGCCGAAGTAGCACTCGACCACTCACTAATCCTACCAAAGTAAGCGTCTTCCCCCTCCACTCTACGATGGGTGATCTACGACTCCACGCATCACGAAACATCATGTCGGCGACGATAGTTCTTCATGTCTCGCTACATCTTGGGACCTATCCTCGACGGTGACAAGTCCGATAACGCCGGTATATTGTTCATCACCTCAGGAATCATTGGGATCTCTTTCGCGGGCTAGGATAGCACAGGACATATACACGATGGAGGACCGACAACCGACCACCGCCCCCGGCACACCCAGCAATGGCTCCACCGCAGCCCACCACCGCACCGGCGGAGCCCTGCCCGATGCGCTGCGCAACCCCCGAACGCCCATCCGCCGCGACTCCTTCGACCGCCCGAACGGCTTCCCGCTGTCCCCGCTCGACAACACACCCCGCCGCTTCTCCACCGGCGCCCCCGCAATCCCCATGCCGACGCCACAAGTCCTCGCCGCGCAAGCCGCGGTGGAAGCCGAGCGCGACGCGGCGCAGTCCACCAACGGCACACGAGCCGCCACGCCGCAGCAGCTCGAGCACGCACTGCACAAGTTCAAGTTCTTCGCCGACGACTCGACGCCGAGTATGGCGCGCCTCGCCGCGCTGACGAGCCCGTGCTACCTGCACAAGCGCTTCGGCGACGCGGTGGATATCGATAAAGTGCTCGAGGAGATCAAGGGCGATGACCAGCTGAGCCATAGCCGGCTGATGCAGACCGCGGCGTCGGTGCGGGAGGTGAGTCGGCAGCTGCAGCGGCGGCCGCTGAAGCGCGCGGTGCGGAATGTGCTGGTCATCACGAAGGCGCGGGACAATACGCTCGTCTCGCTTACGCGGGAGCTGGCCGAGTGGCTGCTCGCTACGCCGCGATATGGGAAGGATGTCGGGATCAATGTGTGGGTGGACTCGAAGCTGCGCAAGAGCTCGCGTTTCGGGGTCGAGGACCTACTTGCCAAGGACGCCCGGTATCAGTCTATGCTGCATTTCTGGACGCCTGCGCTGTGCCTGGAGCAACCCGAGCTGTTCGATTTGGTCATCACATTGGGTGGCGACGGCACCGTGCTCTTCACATCTTGGCTCTTTCAGCGCATCGTCCCGCCTGTACTGGCCTTTGCGCTAGGTTCTTTAGGCTTCCTAACGAACTTCGATTTCGCGGACTACAAGGCGCAGCTGAACCGCGTCATGGGCGCCGAGACGGGGATGCGCATCAACATGCGTATGCGCTTCACCTGCACCGTCTACCGCGCCGCTGCCTCCCAGACCAATACCCCAACCACTTCGTCATCCTCCTCGGCGAGCCTCTCGACCACCTCGACGCTCACCAGCACACCACCCACCTCCGACCCGACCCAGAGCAATAACAAGATCGAAGGCGAGACGCACGAGATCCTCAACGAGCTCGTCATCGACCGCGGGCCCTCGTCCTACATCTCCAGCCTGGACCTCTACACCAACAACAACCTCCTGACCCGCATCTCCGCCGACGGCATCATCCTCTCCACCCCCACCGGCAGCACCGCCTACTCCCTCTCCGCCGGCGGCTCGCTGGTGCACCCGGACATCCCCGCCATCCTCCTCACACCCATCTGCCCGCACACCCTCTCCTTCCGGCCCATGCTGCTCAACGACGACATGGCGCTCAAGGTCTCCATCCCGTTTACCGGCCGGGGCGGCGCGTTCGTTAGTTTCGACGGCAAGGGGCGGGTCGAGTTGGGGAGGGGCGACGAGGTCGTGGTGCGCGCGTCGCGGTTCCCGTTCCCGACGGTCATGGGCGGCGGGATGGAGTGGTTTGATAGTTTGAGTCGGACGTTGAGGTGGAATACAAGGGCAGCGGAGCAGAAGGAGTGGGCGGGAAATGCGGCGAGGCGGGAGGGAGAGGGGGATGGGGAGGAGGTCGGGGTCAGGGAGGAGGCGCCGGAGTTTGATATTGATTTTGCGGAGGAAGTGGGGACGGGAAGTCGGGATAGTCGGTACGGAGGTGGAGGTTCGGAGACGGGGGAGAAGGAGAAAGGGGCATGGTAATCCGGCCTTGGAGACGCCATCCGTTGCTTCGTCTCCGAAGTCAGGCCTGCTGACGCTATCGACGGATCATACGCCAGTATCAGCGCCAAAGCGAGCCAGTCCGTATAGGCGGCAGAGAATAGATACTCGACTCGACTCATGAACTTACTGCCTCGCTATGCCTGACCTACGTTGTAGTATTGCCGCAGCCTACTTGTTAACCTGATCCACTATACCCGACTCTGCATCACCAGATCAACCTGAACACAAAGAACCAGGCGTATACAATCGGCGTCAGCAACCGAGTCAATATCACCCCCATCTCTCCCTCCGCCGCGCGTAGGATGTACTTCTCAATCCCTCTCCGCGGCGCACCAGGTGTGAAGAACATGGCGGTCATCATGTCGAACGTCAGCTGCTGGAACTGCGTGGCGCGCACAAACATGGCCCTCTCGAACGCGGCCACGTTGACGTCTAGCGGTGTTCCGGCGGTCGCTTGCGAGGTCGTGTCAGCATCTGGAGACACCTGAGCAGCGGCGGAGAGTATGGCTTCGCTCAGATCGATGCAGTCCGAGAACGCCAGGTTCACGCCCTCGCCCGCAAAAGGTGTCATGACGTGCGCCGCATCCCCGATCAGCGTCACGCCCGGGACGTGCGTCCAGCTGTGCCCGATGGGCAGCATGAAGAGGTCGCGCGGGTAGATACTCGCGTCATCTGCCTCCTGCGTGAACGCCAGAAGCGTGGGACTCCAGTCTGCATACTGTTTCCTGCACGCCGCCTTCACCGCCTGCGGATCATGGACGTCGCACCCGCTGCTCGCCTGCCAGTCCGCGGGCAACGCGCTCCAGGTGCCGATGCTGAGGGAGCCGTCGCCCATGTACTGCGCGAAGATGCCCCGGCCGTCCGAGTAGCTGAACAGACTGCCCCGCTTGACCGCGTCGTAGAGCGCTGGCTGCCGCGTCGCAGCGTCCGGGATCGCCATTGCGTGGCCCGCGATGCCGGAGTAGAAGGGCTGGACGTCGGAGACCAGACTGCGGGTTTTGGAGAAAGCGCCATCGGCCCCCACAATCAGGTCGTACCCGTGCGCCGCGCTGCCGTCGGTGAAGTGCAGCGAGAGCTCCCCGGCATCACTGCGCTGAACATGCGTGAGCTTCTTCCGCCACCGCACGCAGCCCTCGGGTAGACTCCGATACAGCATCTCCCTCAAAATCGGCCGATCGATCTCCGGCCGCCCCGTACTCGCCGCACTCCCTGGTTTGGTTGAGCCCGCAAGACTGATATAGCAGAGGTAGTTCTTGTCGGCGATCTGCATGGCTTCGCCGTCGTAGCGGGCGTGCTTCTGGAACTCATCCCAGAGGCCCGCGGCGCGGAGGCAGGCTTGTCCAGATGGGACGTGCAGATCCAGGGTGCCGCCTTGCGAGCGGAAGTTGAGTGCGCTCTCGGACTCGAAGATCGTGGTGAGGATGCTCGGGTTCTTAACGTGGAGCAGGCGGGCAAGGGCGCAGCCGGCGGGTCCTGCGCCTATGATGGCAATTTTGAGGGGCATGGTTGGTAGATCCAGGATCGAATAGTCCTCGTTAGTAATGCGCGTGTGAGACGTTGCTTTACTACAGCGCTGCCAGCGGTTCTCGAGTGCTGCTCGTCGCTCAGGGCTCCCTGCCGGGTGAGTCTATTCATACGCCAACAATGACCTTGGCTGTATACGCAGTCTGTGCAGATCTGGAGGAAGCGAAAGAGAGCCACTTACGGGAGTGCGAGTATTGCAACGCGCAGCGCATACCACTTATCGTCCATCGCGGAACATCTCCCTGCGTACAACCTGCAGCGAGGTAGCTGCCTCGCGGCCGACATGAAGCTGTCCTGCGCCCGCGAGAGGAGCCAATCATCAAGAGCGCAATACGCCGCTAGCTTCGTGGGTAACGCAGCGTCCTCCTTGGTAGCGCTTCTCGGAGCTTCGTCAACGACCGGGACACCAAGCACTCATATGCTCCGCCAAGCCCTGTGTTCTTGTTGGTGAACCGGTGGAACGTTGGTCTCGGGCGTGGCAACGTCCGGCGATCGGGCTTGGCTCTTCCCGAGGCTGCACAAAAACATGCGATGACGCACGGCCGTACACGATCACATGCCGAGGACACGCCTCGCAGGCCACGAGCACATTCTAGCGCTACTTTGTCAGCGACACGCACGTATTGACGGATGCAAACTTCTCTACTTCGCTGTGTGCCTCAATCTACTCTCTTGACCAGCACTCAATCAATACTTCTCACGCACTCACCTGCCCTCAGCTTGTTCGGCCGTTCATCCAAACCAATACACGCGAAAGAGAGAGCGAGACAGCTTGCCACGATGTCGTCCGCTACCACATTCTATGACTTCAAGCCGAATGACAAGAAGGGCAAGCCATACCCGCTCGCGAACCTGAAGGGCAAGGTGGTGCTGGTGGTGAACACAGCGAGCAAATGCGGGTTCACGCCCCAGTTTGGCAGCCTTGAGGCCCTCTACAAAGGTTCGCCACAGACCCCGCATCGCAAAGCACCATATCACGCGAGCATCCACTAATTCTATCCACAGAGATGAAGCCCAAGCACCCGGACTTCGAGATCATCGGTTTCCCCTGCAACCAGTTCGGCTCCCAGGACCCGGGCAGCGACGACGAGATCCAGCAGTTCTGCCAAGTGAACTACGGCGTCAGCTTCCCCATCCTGGGCAAGACGGACGTGAATGGCGCGAAGGTGGAGCCTGTATACGAGTGGATGAAGACGAGCAAGCCGGGCATCATGGGTCTGACGCGGATCAAGTGGAACTTTGAGAAGTTCTTGATCGCGAGGGATGGCAGCGTGGTGAACCGGTGGGCGAGCACCACGAAGCCGGAGAGCCTGAAGAGCTTGATTGAGGCGGAGCTGGAGAAGAAGGCCACGCCGACGGCGACGGCGGCAAAGCTGAAGCCGACGTAGGTGCCGCGGTGGTCTTATAAACTGCGTGGTGTGCGTTGCGTTACGACGAGATTAATGATACCCATTTGTTCCGCACTCTCATGTAAGACCTGAGACTGTTTGCCTTGGTCATGTGACTAGCCGCGGGGATCAATGAAGGCCCTCACCGTACTCGGCGCTCGCCAGGTCTCAACCGACGTGAGATTTAGACACTCACTCATACTTCGAACCCTAGTCCGGCCATCACAAGTTCGCATGCAAGCCATCGACACCCATTGGCTGCGTCACCTTCGATACACATCAGGGCAACATCCACTCCCAGTGGACATCTGATATTGTCCTGGTACTCGAATATCTCAAAAAGCTTCGCAGATTTGCAGCCACTGGGCAAACCGTACACACTCTATTGACTGCGTCGTCAATACTCCGCCAATCGCGACAGGCGCGACCGCACGATGTCCGCACCCAGCCCGAGAGTCCACATCTTCAACCCGGACGGCCATCCCTCAGACTCGCCTTCCTACTCGCACATCAGCGTCATCCCACTCTCAGAGACGACCAGACTGGTCTCCTTCGCCGGGCAGACTTTCTACCCGTCCCCGGAGTCATCATCGCCCGAACCCACGCTTCTGCCTGATCAGGTGCGTCTCGCTCTCGGCCATGTCGACAAGTGCATGGCTGCCGCTGGCGTGAAGAAGAGCGATATCGTCTCCAACCGGCAGTACGTCGTTCGCATGATGGAGTTTTCCAAGGAGGACTTCGATGCGCGGGAGAGGGTGTTTCTGGAGTGGTGGAGGTCGACTGAAGGCGACAAGCTCCCGCCGCCCGATACGCTGATTGGCGTGCACAGTCTGGCTCGGAAGGACATTCTTTATGAGGTCGAGGTCACCTGCGTTGCCAAGGTGTGACGGGTCTGCTGGGCTGTATGGAAGGATTCGTGAGAAGATTGGTGGTCGGATCCGCTCACATGAAGCAGAGCTTGGCAGACGCTGCTGACCATGCCTCCTGGCGAGGTGTTTGTGGTGTAAGGCAGAAATGTACAAGTTACAGGCACCGCTCTAATCCGTGAGAGGTCTTCCACGCTCTCCTTTGTGCCCTTCTTAGCCTACTCCACGCTCGCCACTGTGATTGAAAAGATGCATCTACTCGGCGTACTCTGCCCGCCCTTCCTTGGAGTTGAGGTACTCGTTTCTGTGCGCGCATGAATCAGCGTAGGTCCTGCATGGGCGTCCGTATTTCGTGTCGTAGCGCTCCTCTGGTGCCAGTCTGCCCCGAACAAATCGTATCCAGACTTCCATGGCACCAGCTCTTTCAGCGGGGAGTCCGGCTTGCAATGCCACGCCTCTGCGACTGGCTCCATCCCCTTGGCACCCTGTTTCCCGTAGTCGAAGAGTGTCACGCAGGACCTCCAGACTCCATCCGGGCCCCACCCTTTCCCGAGCAGACTCTCAGTGCAACAGATCGCAGGGCTGGACTCACCGCTCAATAGCCCACTGCATCGTCTGATAGCCAACCAACAACGGTATCGCGAAGTATAGAATCTGCCCTCGTGTCCGGCGGAAGGTGTTGAAGACTGCGGCCGAGGCGGTGCCGGCGAGCGGGTTCTGTCGGTTGGGGGAGATGCCGTAGCTGACTACGCCCTTCTGTGGTTGGGAGCCTGCGCGGTCAAGGGTTAGCGCTGCGGATGCGTGGTGAAAGGGCGACGGAGCGATCGGGTAGGCGGCTTGGAGGAGTAGAGGTCGTCGCGAAGCATACCGATATCACCCCAGCTGCCGAGATATTGGCCTGGTTTCTGTTGTAGGGATTAGCGCAGGTCCGGAGGATGGCGAGGTTGCTCGTTTCGTGCCTTGGCTCCGCCGCCGGAGAGGAGGATCTGGGAAGCGCGCATCGTATGTGCCGCAATGTGCTCCGGGAGATCTAGACCGTGTTCGTGTCGAAGGGTGCGGACAATGGCTTGTTATGGCGATATCAGTTCACGATGTTGGCTTTGGTCGAGGGTGGTGATGTTCGGCGAAGCTGCGGAGGGCGGGTGCTTCCGCGTGGAGATCGTCACATCACTGAGGTGCAGCTTGAAGCGGCGACGAGGTGCGACAACGACAGCACGAGGCCCGAACGCAACCACACCGTATACACTCGTAACACGCCCTCGCCATGGCCGCCAACATCCTTCAGTCCGTCTACAAATACGCAGTCCCCGGTGCGATTGTGCTCTCGGTCGCCAGCGCATCCATCTACGATGTAAGTAGCGAAGCATCACATCCCCTCAAGAGCAACTCCGACTGACCATGTACTCTCGCGCAGGTGAAAGGCGGGCAACGTACGACCCGCGATGATCACCACCGCACCCACGCGAGACGCTAACCAGCTTCGACAGGCGGCATCATCTTCGACCGATTATCAGGTGTCTCCGACCAAGTGGTGAATGAAGGCACACATTTCGTCGTGCCATGGCTGCAAAGAGTATGAAAACAACCCACGAAGAGTACAAGAGGTCACCAAGTTGATGAATGCGCCAGGCAATCCTCTACGACGTCCGCACCAAGCCGCGCAGCATTAGCACCACTACTGGCAGCAAGGACTTGCAGATGGTGAACCTCACACTCCGTGTCCTGCACCGGCCAGAGGTGGCGATGCTGCCTAAGATCTACCAGGTACGACCAGTTATCCAGTACCTGCTCGCGCTTTGGACTTGCCGGAGGCGCTGACGTGAGTCTGGCAGAACCTGGGCTCCGACTACGACGAGCGCGTGCTCCCCTCCATCGGCAACGAAGTCCTCAAATCCGTAATCGCCCAGTTCGATGCCGCCGAGCTCATCACTCAGCGCGAAGCCGTCTCCAACCGCATCCGCTCGGACCTCGTCAAGCGCGCGGCGGACTTCAATATCGCGCTCGAAGACGTCTCGATCACACACATGACCTTCGGGCGGGAGTTCACCAAGGCCGTCGAAGACAAGCAGATCGCGCAGCAGGAGGCTGAGCGGGCGCGGTTCGTGGTGGAGAAGGCGGAGCAGGAGCGGCAGGCGAATGTTATCCGTGCGGAGGGAGAGAGCGAGGCGGCAGATGTCATCTCGAAGGCCGTGGCGAAGAGTGGAAATGGCATCATCCAGATCCGAAGGATTGAGACGCAGAGGGATGTCGCGAGTCTTCTGGCGAATAACCCGAACGTGACGTACCTTCCGGGTGGTGGGAGCGGAGACGATAACAGTGGTGGGAAGGGCGGGAATTTCCTGCTGGGGCTGAGATCGTAGAGGGTGCGAAAGCGAAAGGGGGAAAGTGTATGTGTATATTTTACTGGGCGTGGAAGGGGCGAGCATGGCATGAAAGCGGGCGCGCCGGGTAGTGTTGAATTCTACTCTTCTTCCCCAACAACCTCGAGACTGGATCAGATCCTCATGGTGCACGGCAGCTCAGACGATGTTGTGCCCGCGTCTACCATATCCTCTTCTACGGGCCCTTCCCGCACATAAATGTGAGGCCTTAGGCATCCGTCACGTCGTGTCTCGGTCATCCTTGCGTCCTGCATCACCCGAGTAGAGCGACCGTAGCAGCTATGCTCTTCTCTGCGCCATGTCCAGCGGGAGCGGACATACGGCAGGAGATCGTGACCGCGTACGGAAGACAGCACGGTCCAAGACTGGCTGCTTGACGTGTCTTCGTCGCAAGGTCAGGTGTAACGAGCAGCGCCCGAGATGCAGCCACTGCGAACGCCGGAACTACCAGTGTGCATGGCGGGCTGTTGCGGCGCCAGAAACGCCTCCGGCGCGGACTGCTGCCCCAATCATCAATGAAATCGCGGCCGTTTCGTCAGCGCAGCCGATCGCTACTGCCTCTTCAGATGCGACTCTGAGCGGACATCCTATCAACGATGACCTGCTTGGCGAATTCGACTTCAACAACAGCATCTGGCATGATACGTCAATGCTTGATCCAGGGGCGTTCGAGTGGCCCTTCACGGACGGAGCTCTGGATCTGCCATCTGCCTCTAGGACTGGCCGTACCGACGCCGCGGACTTCACCACACCCGCGAGCCATCATAGGATCGGCGCTGGTCTGTATGGTAGCCCGGACGCGCAGCATAATATCAACGGCTTCTCGCCCGCATCTTCCACTGACGTGGGTGGTCCGGCACTCGTCGAGCACTTTCTCGCCTCGGTAGTCCCTCCCATTCTGTCGTCGGTCGAAGTAGGTCCTCGATGGACATCCACCAAGATGCTGCTTGCGTCGCTGGCTGGATCTTCGCCCATGGTCAGACATGCTATGATGGCCTTTTCTGCGCTTGGGGTCAACAATACCGAGGATCCGGCTCGCTCATACCATCGAACTCTGTACGACAAGGCTGCACGACTGTACTCTGCACATATTGGAGACGCACGGAAGGATTTTACGCGTGTCACGGAGCAGCTGTCCGCGGGACTAGCGACAGCTTTCTTCCTTGCCTACTCAGATCTCGTGACGAATCGTGTTCGAGATGCGCAGGGCGTGCTGAAGGATGCCGCTAGCCTACTCAGTCACCACCGTAACAGCCCTCTTGGAACGGTGGAGCGGCGTTTGATAGCTTGGATACGTCTCGTGGACGGCCGAGCCTCGTCGGCAGGTGCCGACGGTGCCTTTTTGGCCGAGACAGACAAGACTGCCTACTCTCCAGAAGTATCGCAAAAGCCATCGCCCCATGAACGTATCTCGAGCTCTTCTCTCGTCGCAGACAACGCGATCGAGGACGTCCTGTTTGACGTGCTTTACGCGCCAGGCTTGGCATTCTATCAGCGAGTACAGAGCATCATGGCCCGCGTCAGTAACATCGACCCTTGGCATAGGGCGAGAGGCACTGTAGCGGACGAAACGGAAGTGATGGCCCTAGCTGCAAGCATTACAAAGGATATGCAAGGTCTGGAAGCGCAACGTCCAGCATTGATGGACCACGCCGTAGCCGGGGCACTCACTGAACGCCATATCACACAGGAGATCGCCACGGCAATAATGAGGAGCTATCGGGTCTACTGGGCGAACTACCACGCTGGACACATACACCTGCATCGTGTCGCCTACAAGCATCTCCCAGCCACATTTGAGGTGCTTGATGCTCGAAGCACAATCAAGCGGATCGCTCATCTTCTGGAACAGTCAGGAGAGCAGATGCCAGTGAACTTCATCTGGCCCCTTCTAATGGCTTGCTGTGAGGAAGACGATGTTGCGGACAGAGTCTGGATCATACAATGTGAGTACTGCGATCAAGTACATGATAGTTCGGCATCAGAACCATATGCTGACTACTTCCTCCATCACTATGCAGCCATTCGCAACATGCAAAGCCAAGCATCTAACGCTAAGCCAATCGCTGATGTACTCGAAGAGGTGCACCGCAGACAAGATGCTACAAAGCAGCGAGCAGACGTGCGCCAAGTGTCCATGGACCTGTTCAGCATGTCCTTCGCCGTTGTTTGAGACGAGCGCACTCGCGTATGTCGAGCACATCGCGAGGCCATCCTGCTTCCACAGCACCCATGAGGCCCTATCACTCCGTTCCCGAAGCGCGAGCCGACCCTACGATCGATGACTCTAGTCCTGCGGTCTTCGCGGCCAAGCTGTGACTGCACAGGCTCTTGCGACGCCTTGGATCTACGTGACAATGCAAGATTGCTCATCACGCCAGCTTGCTCAATCTGGCCTCCTCCGGCTCCAGTATCCGCACCTGGTCAAGTATCCACTGCTGCCGCTCTTCGCTGACGAACCTCGGGTATGGCCTCCGACAGTCTCGCGACGCAGCCGGGTAGCCTAGCAGCTCAGCGACCACCCATTTGGTTCCATTGATGCCGCCTTCGCCAAATCCGAGCTCGGATTGTGCAAGTGTGTACTGCAGCTTCTGGGCTTCCTCCAGCTTGCCGGCCTGGTACAGATCATAGATGGCTACGCAGGCTCGCGGGTAGAGGCTGCCGACACCCGTGATGCAACCTGTGCCACCGACGGAAAGCGCTGGGATGAGCCAGTCACTCTGGCCCGCGAGCGCAGAGAACTGCCGTGGCGACCACTTGGCAGCGACCCTGGTCACTTTGGCAATGGAGCCGCAGGTGAGCTAGAACGTCGTGTGTCAGCGATGATCACTAGAGCTGACTTGAACAGATCTTACCTTCACGCCCGCGATGTTCGGATGCTTCGCCAGGCGATCGAGCATGGTTGAGCTGATCTCCAAGCCTGATGTCACATTCGGGAAGCTGTAGATGAGGACGGGCAACGGGCTGTTATCGCCGACCTCTTCGAAGAACTCGCAAATGGCGTCCTTGTGCATGGCAAAGTGGAAGAAGCTCGGCACGAGCACCAGCACATAATCGGCGCCGGCCTCTTTCGCTGCCACGCAGTCATCGAGGACATCTCTGGTGCTGGTCCCGGTGGTTCCCAAGGTGATCGGGAACCTCGGCCTGCCCTCCTCGCTTGCAAGCTTCCTGGCCAGCCGGACGAGCTCTTGCTTCTCTACTCTGCTGAGTGGAAAGGCTTCCCCATTGGTCCCTGCTAGAACGATGCCGTGGACGCCGGATCGAACGATGAAGGAGATGTGCTTGCTCTGCGTTGACCAATCTATCTCTTGCCCCGGGGACGAGTCGAAGAACGTGAGCGCAGGGATGTGTACACCGGGCGGATACGCTGCGGCCGAGTGGCCATTGCTCCCGATACCGTGCTCGCTTGAAGGCATGCTTATGGGCGTGGAGGAATTTGATTCGATGGGTTAGGAAACAGGCGCGAAATGGAAAGGCGACTTCATGCTGATGAGGGGCGAGACTACAGCTTGTATGTTGACTGTCGCCGCTCGGCAAATGTGCACCCGTTGATCACCACCCATCCTTTGCAACGAAGGTACCCCGCGAGTGGGAATGCTGGTTCCTCCACCATGTCAATCGCCTACTGCTGGCTTCGGCCCCCTTTCCGAGCTTGACGATCGGCTCTCGCACCCACGTCGATCACCCGACTGGTCGTCTCGCAAGGTACGATCCGTTCTTAGCGCAGCCGACGAAGCCGACGCTTCACCGCGCCAAAACATCCGCGTGCCGACGGACTACGATTCACACGTCGGCAGCACATCGTACTTTGGCTCGCCGTCAGCATCGCCGCCGCGGAGTGCCCTCGTGGACATCGATTTCCTTGCCGACGCCCTCTCTCCGCGATCCATACGACCCCACATGTGGAGAATGTGTATGTAGGTCCACGGACTCGCTCCCTCGTGGCATCGGTCCACATCCATATAGATAGCCTGCCCAATTCCAGCGACTGCACCGTATTCTCTCTTCCTCTCATCAGGCCGCCGCCATCACTTGTACTCTCCATCAATTGGCCATGATGACAGGCTTCCAGAGGGCGAAAGAGGATCGGCCCACGCCTCCAGAAGTCTACGGATGGCGCGTATATGTGAGAGACATCGCTCGCCTCTGCGCCCACCAAGCCCTTATGCTGACGATCGGCCTAGGTATCCGCCTTGATCGTCGCCTCGGGGGTCATGGCCTACGGCTACGACTCCGCCTTCATCGGGACGACAATCAACCAAGCGTCCTTCAAGCGCGACTTCGGTATCACCGGGATGTCCAAAGCGGAGCAGAACAACGTCAACAGCAACCTGACGAGCATCTACTCCGCCGGCGGCTTCTTCGGCGCCTTCTTCATGTTCTTCTCGCTGGAGCTGCTGGGTCGACGAGCGACGCTGATTATCTCGGATGTTGTCTTCGTGCTGGGCGCTATCATGTGCACCGCTGCGACGCATCAGCTGGGTCTTGTGTATGCTGGGCGCCTGTTCACGGGACTTGGTGTGGGCGGGATCGCTGCTGTGTGCCCAATCTATGTGGGTACACTCCCTTTCTGTGCCTCTACTACGGGTGCTGACTTCGATAGATTGCTGAGATCGCACCGCCCGCCATCCGCGGTCGGCTCACTGGCTTCTTCGAGTCGTCATACCAGATCGGCTCCGTCATCGGGTGAGCAGTGCCCCTAAGCCAAAGTCTGCATCCTGCTGACCAGTCACAGCTTCTGGATCAACTACGGAGTCGTACACAACATTGCCAAAGGCTCCTCGACCGCCTGGCGCATCCCCATGGCGGTCCAACTAATCCCAGTCGGCATCCTCTCGCTCGGCCTGCCCTTCCTCCGCGAGAGTCCGCTCTGGCTGCTCAAGCGAGGCCGCGATGAGGAGGCGTACCAGGTCCTGAGCTACATCCGCAATCTGCCCGTCGATCACCAGTACATCCTGGAAGACGTGATGTTCGTCAAAGGTCAGCTCGCGCACGAATGGGCTGTGACATTAGGCGACCGGCCTACCTTTGGTGCCTTCATCAAGGGCGCGTGCAAAGAGTCGGTGATGAAGGGCATGCGCAATCGCTTTGCCCTGGTCTTCTTCATGTTCATGTGGCAAGCGTGGTCTGGTGCTGCTGCCATCAACTACTGTAAGGCATATCATGAGACTGATATCATGACAAGGCGCTGACAGCTTGACTCGCAGACTCGCCGACGATCTTCACCTCCATCGGCCTGACCGACACCACCCTCTGGACCGGCGTCTACGGCCTCATCAAGGCCGCCGGCTCCGTCATCTTCTTCACCTTCTTCGTCGACACCTTCGGCCGCAAATGGCCCTGGATCGTCTCCTCCCTCGCCTGCGCCGTCTGCCAGTACTACCTCGCCGGCTACATCGCGCTCGCGGACCCCTCGAGCGCGGCCAGCAAAGCGCACCCCTCCACCGGCACCGTCGCGGGCGGCAAAGCCGCGACAGCCGCCATCATGATCTTCGGCGCCACGTGGTCCTTTGGCGCCAATGGCTTACCGTGGATCATCAGCTCCGAGATCTTCCCCAGCTCGCTACGGTCGATCTCCGGGCCGTGGGCGGGGATGAGTGTGTGGCTGTGGACGTATGTGGTGACCAAGGCGCTGCCGTCGATGTACACTGGGATGGGGTATGGGGTGTATATCTTCTTTGCGAGTATGCTCGTGGCGGCGAGCATCTATGCGTTCTTCTTCATCTACGAGACGAAGGGCTTGAGGGTGGATCAAATGGACGAGCTGTTTGGGTTTGTGACGCCGGGGACTGCCTATGCGGCGAAGGCGATGGAGGAGGAGGACGCGCAGTACGGTGCAGAGCGGAAGGAAGCAAGTAGCGCGAGAGAGGTGGAGATCGTATGATGAACATAGTAACGACCACTTCACTGTCCATTGCGTGTCCTGCGCATCAGCTGCCTCAAGTGCATGTTCCTGCTCGCGTGTCCATCATATGTCGTGAGCCTTTCTTGACCGCATTTCTCTTAGCCTTAGCCCTGAGATTTCTGCTACCCAGTCCTGAAGACGCTCTCGGTAAGTGTATGCCTATACATGTAGCCGTGAAGTGAGAATCTGCTCCATAATAAGCCTTCCATTTGCGGGTAAGTTCAGTATTCTGGCCGTGTTTCATGTCACCGCGTGCAGTACAGGAGGTGAAACATACATGTAAGCACAAATAGCGATCGTCTCCGCTATGTTGGTGCGTCGTTGGTAGCAGGCCGCATCCCGGCCGCATCGGTGAGTGTGAGCTCGACATGCACATTCGACCAATGATTCGGAGGGCAATGCGGTGATGTGCGCGAGGCTTTCAACTTAAGCGCTCGGCGCCATGCGGGATGGCGGCTGTCACGGTGAACGGTGCGCGGGCCAGAACGCTGGATCGTCGTCGGTTCCAGTTCCCCTGAGATCGCCGTGTGTGAAGCTCCACGTATGGATATTTGGGCATTCGTGATGGCCTAGGTGGTCCTACCTATGGTCGACCAGTCTGGAGAATCTGTGCGGCTTGGTACCT